>JXSR01S008030.1:40092-51125 GCA_000969725.1 Ophiothrix spiculata
CCCATGGGCGGCAACATTTCTTGAAGGGTGGGCGATTATTAGAGACCAATTTTCAACATCAAAATTTGCACAAAATTGCTAAGTAAGCTTAACAATTACGGCAACTTACTGTAATATGGCCCCCGATTACCCGGAAGTACTGACAATTATTCATCATTTCCCGGATTGCGACCTCATTGGTACCGTTTCCTGTTACTAGCGATTGCTGGTTAAATTAAGCTTAATGATACACGAAAATGCTACAAAATTGAATGTTTTTAATACTTCTCTATGAAATTTTGTTGGGGTGGGCGTTTAATAGAGACTGGGCATTTATTAGAAACAATACCCTATATATCAATGGTCTTTTACAAATACAACATGGTATAGAGGGAAGTGGTGAAAATTAATGATCCCGAGGTGTTAGATGCATGTAACTACTTGCGAAGGAAGTAGTTATACACAACCAACAACGAGGGATCAGTAATTTTCAATATTTCCCGAAGTAAACCATGTTGAAATCACCTAAAAACTTCCATTGTTCTGGGTCATCGCATGAATCTCCAACTGCTATTAAAGTGAAATGATTACAGAGGGATGGGGTAGTAGGGGTGCAGTAGTTTTCATTTTTACCTGTGCGTGGGCGTTACGAGCACTAGTTGGAAGTAGGCAAAATACTGTCATGCATGTCAGGTTGAAAAGACCAATTAAATTTCGTAGTTGCCTAATAAATATTTATGAGGTGTAGTAATAATAAATGCCATATGACGGAATGACAATTGTGCCTATTAGGCCAAGAAAAAATTGTGTTGCCCTTTTAAGGATTTTTTTAAAATCGGGTCGGTTGGGGTCAGGATTGTTCTTTTTTTCTTTTTACTTGTCCTGAAGGAGATTTTGACCTTTAAAATCCCTGATTAGAGGCATATGACAACATAGAAAGATAATTTTTCAGTTATCTCTTACGTGACGCCGAAGGCTTGTTAATTTAACACATTTATTGTGAGTTTTTGTGCTCGAAATGGCAAGTGAAATAGAAAATAATATTGTTTAAAAAACAAAATAGTCGACCCAATTTTGGTCAAATTTAGGGTCGGTCGGGAAAGGCCAACACAACAATATTTTTTTGGCTTTATACCTAGCATCTCAAAAACTTACCTGTGCGTAATATGCTTCTTCAAAAGCTAAACCACTTCCCAAGTCAACCTGAAGGAAAAACAAAATATTGAATGTGTTAAAATTTTCCAAAATGCAATTAACCACTAGTCTATTATGTGATTTAAAAAGAAACATTTATTGCTTGGGCATTTTACAATAAGTTTAACAATCAGTCGGCATAGTTATTCGTTAAACAGTTCTTTCTTATTAAACAGACTACCAAAAGTTTGAAAATCTCAAAAACTATATATCGTCACCCTAATAAAATTATTGCAGAACTAACATTTTGGCGAAATTGAGATTTTTGAATAAATCGGCTATAGAGTAAGAGGCACCTACTGTGACCATATTTAAAAAAAAAATGCGACATTGAACCTCTGCTACTAGATCAAAATGAAAATTGCCAATCTGCAAGCTTGTCAAATTGGCAATTTTATCATAAATCTGCCTAAGTGACACTGTGTGTCAGTTTGGTAGTTTTCATCCATTCAATCCATAACAACAGCTTGATTCAGTTCAGCAGATTACATGATCAAAGCTATTGATTATTCACACATTATTGAGTTTGATCACGTAACTATAGATGGCTTAAGGGTCAATTTCTCAAAGCAGAAAGTTTGACCCACACAGATGACTTGAATGGAAATCACTTAACTAGTAAATACTCTTGTGCAATACGCTGCAGAAGTACCACACTCAAGTATAATGTTGCAGGCATAACGTGACCAAGAAAAAGGTGAATAAGGGTTGTTTTTGTTTCAGTTGACACCAATTGGTGTATCAAAAACAGCAAATTTCACGAAATAGGGTACTTTTCAAACCCTGGTGTGAAAAAGGTATCAATAAAATCCCGATATAGGGTGTAAATAGGGAAAAAGGGTATATTATGGCTTCAGAACCCTCCATCCTTTAGGGTGTGTTTTGAAAAACTGTGGTCATGCTATGCCTGCAACATTATAGTTTATGCAATTTGTTTAAAGTTAGAGTACAAAAACGGTTTACGCCATTTGAAGGTATACCCCAGCCTTAAGATTTAAGAATGCAAAAGTTAAATTCCCAAATGTCTTAATTGAGAAATCAAATTGAATAAGTTTGGTTCCATAGCTTTATAAAATATAATAGTAAACTCCTATTCGGAAAATGACCAAAATCATAATTATAATGTTCACTCAACCTCTAGAATGTGTACCGGTGTAATGAGACTGAGTGTCTCCCATAACTAGGAGTCCGGGTCTAATTGAACTACACGGAATAAGTCGCAATTAATGATTTATTAATCGCACATATACAAGTACGTTCTACACAATTGAATAGCAGCTAGGACGCTCAGTCACACGGACCCTGTATATATTTCATAACACCGGCACCAAGGTTCAGAACAGATCCTAAACTCACATCAAACCATTAATCAAACATCCCTTCAACCAAACCACAGACACTCTACCAGACCAGACGCTTACAAATAAAGAAACAGAGATCTAGTTGTTGATTCATGATTACCACTCTATAACATGATTGAATCCCTAAATAAAATGTGGTTTTTTTGCATGAATTTGGTTGACTTACCTCTGACCCTTTGTTGATAGCTAATTTGGCCATTCTAACAGCAATTGGCCCCTGAAAAGACACAAACAAAAAACATTTATATATGGCACAATTATATTGGTACAATGAGATTGTATACCATTTTTACATGCTATTTTCATTTGCGCAATATTAATAAGATTTGGTTCAAAATAAGAATTGAGTTAATACTGTTTCATATCTAACAAAAGGCTTCTGGATACATATTATCTGTTTTTCTCATGAAACAAATGTACTATCCTATACGAAATGAAATTTGGGATCCCAAATTTAATTTAACAAATAGCCCTTTAAACTGAAAAACTATGCAGCTTTAGGTCAACACGAACCAACTCAGTAAAAAAAATCTTAAGTCATGGGTAATAGGGGCATTCTGTTGACAGGAACTTACAGTATTGCTTGAACAAAGAGGTTACGGGAGACTCATAAACTTATCGGCAACATGGTTCAGATATCTGCACTTTACTTTGATCAACACCAAACAGACGGACCTCTTCACATTGTGAACTGATACAGAATAAGTGTGGGCGTAGCACAACACAACTGCAGGAGACACAGCACGCATTGTACGAGTGATTTTTGCGCATCGGTATCTATGGCGCACATGCAAGAGGGCTTATGTTTACTTGCGGATGAAGAAAAGCGTCATAATTCCCACCTACTGTAAAGGGATTTAATTTGGCGAGGACAAATTTTAGCAAATTTCAATTTATCAGCAATTTGGCTGGGATTTAATTTCACTAATTTAGAACATTTTACATTAGTTTCAATGGTAAATAAAATTTTAGCGAGGGATAGCGAAATTAGTGAAATCATATATCTTTATCATATATCTTTCCCTCCAGCAAAATTAAATCCACTCTAGCAAAAATTAGTCCCTTTACAGTATTTAGGGTTGATCAATTTAGTCGGAACAGTCTATTTCTCGACTAATCGTAAGCATATTGATAATTCCTCTTATCCAATCATTTGGTTGTGTGCCTGTGTACTCTATTCAAATTAAATATTTTCTGGTCAGATGCCCTAAATATGATATTTATTTCCCTGCGAGCTACGCATAATTTCCCTCCAACAAGGTAGATTTCCCTCCCCTGTTGGAATATTTCCCATGTATTTAATTGTTTTTCCCAACAAATCACAAAACTTCCCTGCAATGAGCTTCCCATCTTCCCTGTTTTTTCCAGGGTTGGCTGACTAGTTCAGATAATGGCATACTGTTGCCGATTAGTTTACATGTCTCCTCTTAGAACAGAAATCAGGCCTATAATTGCAAAATTGCTGGTGCATGACTGATGATTATAAGAATCAGCTTCATAAATATGCTATAAAAAACTATAAAAAAATATGCTATAATGAAACTAAATGGTTCATTATTACACCACCTTATAACAAGCCGTAACATTCCACTATATTGACATAGGCACATAGCAATCTTAATTGACTTCTTGCATGTTCAGCGATTTGCGGATAGAGCATAGGTCTGGAGAGTCAATTTACTGCTTTAACGTGTCTGTGCTAGTACTTGCATGAAATGCACTGAAATTTATAGACATGAAAGTGAGACTGTTTAGCTGCATATGCTCTGAACTGAGCACATAATTGACCTTGAGCAAATGGCAGATCTGTGCAAAGGACAAATACATAACTACATGTAGGAGCGTAAATACTTAATTGGGTCATTTATGGTTTGGGGTTACCATTTTTTTTTATTCATATATTTTTCATTTGTTAGTATAGCTGTTTAAAATATGTCAACTTGAAATTACAATATGTTGAATATGTTTGTTCTGTGGTTCAAGAAAGAAAAATGCATACTACCAAAATCCAAAATGGCTGCCAGTTTCCCTAAAGGGGAAATTCTGATTATTTGATAACTCTCCCCTCCCCCTTTCCAAAAAAGGGGAAATGAAAGTGACCTGGACCTATACTATAAACACTTGAAAATCCAATTCACAGGGTTAAAAAAATGCACCGTAAACCTTGGGAAATCATTTAGAGTAAATTGCATAAAACAAAGATAATTTTAGAAATGTTGATATTCTTAAATATAAACTATAAATTCTGGAATAAGTCCCTTGGAAATAAACCATACCTGCCAACTAGTAAGACTTAATCTTATTTAGTAAGATTTTTGAGGCTTATGACAGCAGAAAATCTTACTAAATCAGATTTCTGGATCTATGAAATTACATAACTTTGTGTGTAAAATCTACTTTTTAGTAAAATAATCTACTTTTGGGGTTGCAAAGTCTACTTTTACAAATTTACAGGTTGGCAGGTATGAATAAACTTCTTATTTTAGAAATGTTGATATTCTTATATAGAACTATAAATTCTAGAATTAGTCCCTTGGAAATAAACTCCTTATATCTGTGCACAAACCTGTGGTAGTATTTCTTTCCCCAATTCCAAGGCTCTTTTATAGGCAGCTTCCCCTGACTCATCTTGTTCTACAGCATGATTGACGAGGCCTAACATTGCAGCTTGCTGGCCATCTAATACTTTACCAGTAAACATCAATTCTTTGGCTATTGCTGGTCCAGTGATTCTGCTTAGCCTCTGTGTACCACCTGTGGAAACAAACACAGACAAAGTAGGATATCATGATTAAAGACGATCGCGGTGTTTATTGAAGAGGGCAGTGTAACAGAATTTGTTGGTCAGTGGCAGGAAGATTTTGACAAAACGCGCGTGTGGTATCTAAGCGTAAGATTTGCGCCTAATACGCAAAATGCAACGCGCGCACTAGGTTTTTACGCATTGTCTTCCCGGTAAGCGCCGAAAATAGCGCAAAATAGTAATGAGTTGCTACGAGTGCTCCCGAGCCAACGGGCCTTCAGTGATAAAACTTTTTACATGTGTTTTCCTATACTAAAAAATGATTTTTCACATATTTGCTACCTGTAGAATCTTTTTTATTTGGCTGGTCAATTGCGAATGTCAAGAGGATGTCAAATCAAGAAAAAAATTATAGGGTCACCGACTGTTTTAAAAAGATAGCGTGAGATTAAATTACATGGGGTAAAATCTAAAAAACGATTTTCATCATCGGAAATGTCGAAATTTGGTTGTATAACATTGAACAGATAAAAAAAGTTAATTACACCAAGTAATCTAACGCTCGAGTTTTCAAGTTATCGTTCATTAAAAGAAAAAATGACGTCATCATATATGACGTCATAGGGCACTTAGATGGTCGGTGACCCCCATTTTTATATCTGAATTTTGAAGTTTAGACTCTTATCTATTAACTGACAAAAAATGAACAAAATCTACTGGTAGCAACTTATCACCGCGATCGTCTTTAAGTACAAAAAACAGTAGATTGTGGGAGCTGAGTTTGAGCCCTACTTCAGTCAATAGACAATGGGCTACTATCCTTTAACCTTGGATGTGAGAATATGGTGATAAAAAGAGCTGAAAATAGTTACAAAATGCCCAAAACAGGCTGATAATAAAACAAAAAGCTGAAATTATAACTCTTGAAGGTATAAAAAAGCTTAAATTAGCTTTAAAGCTGAACCCTGTTTAACACAACATTTTATTCTCAGTTCTCAATTTTTAATGAAAAGTTCTTGTTATAGCAGGCAAGTAATAGGCAACCGTGCTAATAACAAAAAGTGTTTGTTTTTACTAATAATAATCACTATTGTTTTAGAATGTATAGTTTGGAATTAAAATCATAACATGCACTCACCTCCCCCAGGTATAATAGCAAGTTTAGTCTCAACTAATCCCATCTTTGCTGTTGAAGCTGTCAAAGAAATAAATTATGAATTTCATTAAGAGACTATTATAAGCAATACACTATGAACATAACTAATAGAGTAAAGACTATCCAATGAAAGGTGCGTCTGTGCGGCATTTTCATATCTAGCTCAGTAAAATACACAAGTACAATAACTCATCTTACCCTCACTAGTTTAGTTACTGGTAATATGAAAAGATATAAATCAGGCATATGAGAACACACATCTACACAAAATCTGAAAATGCCAAAAAAATCTGAAATGATGCTGTGGTCTGAGTCAAGCCAAGGCCATGAAAATTATGTGAAGTAAAAACTCTAGAGAGCTTTAAAAAAAAAAACAGAAACAAAAATTGTCAGATAGAATTTAAAATTCCATTAGGCCAAAATAAAGAACTCTGTCTCAGCTTCCTTAGGCCAAAACCCCTAAGTGCTACGCATTTTTTTTAAAGCCAAAAAGGGCTATGCGCATGCGGAAATCTTTTTTTATTACGTTTTAAGGTCACTATTTTTTTTTTCCGGGCGCTTTGCGGACAATTTTTTCCCTTTTCTTTTTCTAGATATAAGAAAAAAATATAAAAAACCCAAAAAATCTCCTGAAAACCTTTAACCTAATGCGAGCGGGAAGCTGAGACAGAGTTCTTTTTTTCTTTTGCCTGAACAAAATTTTAGAATAGGTCCAATTCAATATGAAAATGCTTTAAAATGTTCTCCGATTTCACAGGTTGCTCTAAAACTTAATTCAAAGTTAAGAGCAAATGAATTCCTTATGGTTACAATAGCTCTTGGATTCATTAAGTTTTTCTTGAGTCAAGCCAAGGCCATGAAAATTATGTGCTTGGATTAAGAAATCCAAAAGCTATTGTAGCCATATGACATAGCCCTGCCAAAGCAGTCGAATTCTGGAAATGTCGTAATTCCTTTACAGTGTATTGATTCATTTATGTTGTATGAATTCCTTTACTGTACAGTAAAGGAATTCATACAACATAAAGGAATTAAATGAAAAAAAAAATCCTGACAGACCAACCCAATTTTTCAAATTCAATTGAGGACAAGCAAACAATTATTTTTTTTGCCTATTCTAGGAGACATGTTAACTAATCGGAAAGGTGCTTCAGATATCTTCACTAATCGACACAGTTTCTCCAATAAACATACCAATGATTCCCTAATCCATGGTTCCGGTTGAGTGTCTATGTACTTTATGTATGAATTTATTTAAAGAAAGCATCGGAAGAAATTTGTTCCACCAAGATGCAACAAATTTGATTTTGCCTGACCACTGCAGAAATGGCAAGTTGCTGCCAAATAAATTTTGTGTCTCCCTTAATGTTGAGTGTATGAATCCCTAAAAAAGATAATGCTGCTATTGGGTAAAATACCTACATGCCGTTCTCATATCGCATGCTAAAGCGATTTCCATGCCTCCGCCTACTGCTATTCCATCTAAGGCTGCTATGACTGGCATTGGTAGGTTATGGAGATCTATTGTCATCTGGCGAAGTTTGGATACAAAAGGTCCGACTTCCTTTGGCGACATAGTTGCCCGTTCCTTCAGATCAGCACCTGTAGGAACAGGAAACATGTGGAAAGCACACTCAACTGATGGATGGTATTGCATGGGTCATGAAAAGACTTATTTTTTACAATAAGTCAGCACCACTTTCCACCGCCACTTATATACCAGTGATATGGCATGTTTGTAACAGAGATAAAACTGTTTCAAAGCTCAGAATTGCAGATTTTACTAAATTTTGGGTCATTTTATTAACACATTCTCTTGTTGGACCTACCAATACACTGCAGTGATTTAAATATTCTTAGACTGTTCAAAAGACTTTAAAATGTATTTTGATAGAAATAGAACTCAATTCACTATAGGAAAAAGTTAGATTGGTCTTATGACTAAATTATTTCATGGAAAAATAAGTTTTAAAAAATTAAAAAATTTTACCAGAAAAAAAAATGTATCTAGAATGTTGTTATTAATTATATATAATTCATTAGCTTCATTTTGACACCTTAAACACCTCTGTAGCATGTTCTATAGCGAAGATATGGCCATTTTAATTTCCCTTACCCTTAATAATTTGTAATTTTACCCAATTTAGGTCATTTGAGGGTGGTTTTTAAAATTGGCTATAGAAAAAATCGATACCACAATTTGATTTTACTACCTACCTAGCAGTAATCTAGAGGGTTCATACTAACTCCCTATGGTGTCAAACTTTTTCTGTAGTGAGGGTTGAACCAACTCAAAAAATAGGGCCTCTATGGGATTCTGCTCCTGATCTATCAAGGCCAGTGGGTGTTTGATAGAAACTCAATGTTATAGCACATTATGACATACATATATCACTTTTGAAACTGGTACAATTTCTAACCTGCACTGAAAATCCCTGGCACATCACTTTTCAAGATGAGAGTTCTCACGTTTGTGTCAAACTTCACCGCTTGGAAGACTTCTTCCATCTGTAAATGAAGATCAAATAAATCTCTTAATTCATCACCAATTGTGGCCAAGTCTGTGACTGGGATATATGGGTGTAGTAGAGATGATGGGCATTTATCCCCATAATTTGACAATATATACAAAAATATTTTGCCAAGTAGAATAAGAAGCTCATCAACAGGGTTGTAGCTAGATAATTTTTAGTGCCGGCTGGGTGGTATTTGTGGGAATATTTTGTGAAATTGGCAATTAAATAAAAATTGCCTGAATTTACCCAAATTCAATGCAGTTTTGCAAGTTTTGACCTTTGAGTGCTGGGCTGCAGATCTTAATTTGCTCTTTAATGGTGGGCTCTAAATTTGAGTGCCGAGTGCTGCCACCCACCACCGCCCACCATAAAACCGCAAGTAAAACACACAATTGATAACTTGCAAACAACCTTATTCTGATTGGATGATTAGAAGCAATATATTGATAATTGATCAGTTAATTAACACTGTAAAGTAAAAAGCACTCGTTTTGGAACTCGCACTCATTTTAAAACCACAAAAGTATTTGTTTTATTACTCATTTTCTGAAACAAGTACCAAAACAAGTGGTAAAAGGAGTACTAAAACGAGTGCCAGTTCCAAAACGAGTGCTTTTTACTTTACAGTGTAAATATGTGCTTTAAAGCAATACTATAGAGTGTTAAAAATGAAGCGCCCCCTGTCACCCATGACTTTTGATTTTTGGGCTTATAGTGTTTATTTTTGGTAGATATGAATACCCTCAAAACGATTTGGCTCAAAGATGCTTACTTTTTCTGTTATGACCATTTATAGACCATCTATAATTGACATACTCCCTCTGTTTATGGGGTAAATCCACAGAACCGGACGGGGAATCAGAACTCAGAACGAGGCCAAGTATGATAAATACACTACTTGCTCTCGCTCCGAGTTCTGTTCCCTGTCCGATTCTGTGGATTTATCCCATCAACAGCGGGAGTATGTCAATTATAGATGTATGGTCTATTGAATTAAACTTGGGATCCCGAATTTAATTCAACATGTATTAGTATAGGAAAGCATGCATGTGCTTAGTATTCATTTTTTGGTGGCAAAACAATTTTTTCACAAAATACTATAAACAATTTTTGATCAAAATCTTATATTATTGCTTTAAATGGACATAATAAATTCATATTTTTGTGTTTTTGGAGTCATCATGTGCAGGATTGTGTCGCACAATTCTACCAATAGACACAATATTGCACCTTGATTTAGACCCTAAACCATCAGTCCAAACTAATAGTGAAGTAGACCCATAAGGTGAAGCCTACTTGCATTACTTATTTTTTCATGTCTGTACAAGTTATGTGACCTGATGAAGACCTAGGAAAAAATGATTTCTTGGACAATGTAGGCCTAAACAAACATCCACAATAGTGGTTGCATCTACAATCACTGGGACCCTTTGCTATGAATACTTACTCTTGCCACCATGTCCCTGGAGAAAGCATTCCTGGCCTTTGGTCTATTCAATGCACAAACAGCAATGCCTGTGGAAATAATACAAAAGGTTGGCAGTACCAATATTAGTCACTCACAAACCAAGAAAATCAAGCAAATATGTGGGTCTTTCATCTTGCCCAAGGTACTGTAAAGGTGCTATTCATGATCCTGATATATGAGGAAAACTTAACCTCTTTTCTAGCTTTAGAAAAAAAAGAGCCTAACATAAATATATGCTGAAAATTTCACTTGATTCTGGTCATTTGTTTTCAAATTACAAGCTTAATTTTTAGCATTTTAAAAATCACCACAGACAAGGTATTGTATTGTAATTATTATCAGGACCTGACAATAATTAGAAAATGACACTTTGGGGATTGTCACATATACCGTCAAGGATTCTTATCAGCTAAAACACTAAATCTTGATAGAGGTGACCTTGATGATGAAAATTGAATCGTGAATTAATATTTCCCTTTTAATTTTTTTACTTGTTGAAGTGTATTCTATCATATTAAACAGATTCCAACATCGAAAACATTAAAATGTGTTAAAAACCAAGATAAGATGGAGATGAAGAGATGTTATAATGACTACATCAGTAACAGAAACAAGC
>JXSR01S008033.1:37363-50751 GCA_000969725.1 Ophiothrix spiculata
GTAAAATTGAAATCCTCGGAAAGTAAGCTTTCCAGCAATATCTATCTTTGTAGGTTTTAAGTGTATATATTCAGAGTTACGATCCATTGAATACAAATTGGCATGGTTTTACCAATGCTTTTGTGTGAAACAAAAAACATGACCAGTTCATGACTTACGTCCCACTGGTTTGACAATTAGTCCAAATTAACTGTGAATTTGAACAAACGTGAATTTTGTGATGCAAATGTTGTGTATTTAAGCCATGTTGTTGGTCAAGGTCAGGTGAAGCCTATTAAAGCTAAGGTTAAAGCAATTGAAAAAATCCCCACACCTAAATCCAGAAAAAGTGCTTCAGAGATTCTTAAGTATGGCTCGATATTATAGGAAGTTTTGTCCTAACTTTCCAGATATTGCTTGTCCATTGACAAGTTTGTTAGGCAAAATGTCAAATACATTTGGTCAGGAAATTGTGAGAATGGTTTTAATAAAATTAAAGCCATACTGATCAGTGAGCCAGTGTTAATTGCACCTGATTTTCAGAAGCAGTTCAAACTAGCTGTGGATTCCACTGAAATATAAAGATTTTCCCGACACCGAAAAAGCACTTCCGCGAAAGAATTCTACGTTGAAACTTTGTTAACAAAGAAAAACAAATTGAAAATTGGACAAACCAATTAAAAATGGCGGCCCAAACAAATTTTGCCGTGTCGCGTAAAACTTTTCCCACCAAAAATTTGAAAACTCACTTCTCAATGGAATTTGGCTCACATTTGCAGTATGTAAGTACATGTACAAATACATTCCTGAAATAAAATTTGAAAAAATGTTGTTCGGTTACAATTTTATTGGCAATACAAATTTGAAGAGCGCCCTCGAAAATGCTTATTTATGCTAATTAGCATGGGAATGGGTTGGTTGATTTGAATTGTTTTGCCACCAAGTGAAGGGTATGGTAAAGTTAGACAATTAAATAGAAGGGCGATGAAAAATTACTTCGCGCTTTTACCTGACGAGCAAAAAACAAACGTTGGGTCCATAACTTAGGACCCCCTTGATCACTTAAGTGTTAATGATACTTTGGTTAGCTTAAAAATCTACTTGGTCAAGGCACTTCTGATAATCTTATTTGATCTTATTTTCGGGTAGTTTGAAGCTTAATTTTTTGTTTGTTTGTAACAATGTTTGTAATTAATATGTAACCGGGGGTTCCTAGGGGACCTACAACAAAATTTACATCGCCGCTTCATGTAATTAAACTTAACGCAGTGGGCCCCTTAGTGGCAAAGAAGTGACCCAGTGCTAATTAGTATAGAATAGTTTTTCGAGGGTGCTGTTAAAATTGGTTTTGCCCCATAAAATCAAAACCAAATATTTGTTTTCTAATTTTATTTCGGCAATGTAATTGTACTTGTAATGTGCAAATTTGAGTAAAATTTATGCGAAAAATCTTTCGGGAACAGGATTCAAAATGTATGCGGGAAAATGTTTGACTCAACATGAAAATGGTTTTTCGGCAGCCAGTATGAAACGATCCATCCGATTTTGAATTTTTGTATGAGTATTTTGGTCCTCTTTTATATGTGCTTTATCACTGACCAGACTTAGACATTTAGGTCCGTATGTTCAGGTTTAAACAGGTTTAAAATTTAGACAAGCCTGGATTTAGACCGGTTTTAAAGTTAAACTGGGTTTAAGTCGAAGTTACCAATGCCATTAAAGAACCAAGCATTTTTGAACTGCAGCATCTTTAAAATTAAAGATTCGACTACAATTCTTAAATCTTACAAACAACACAAAATTTGACAGTATTGGTAGAATAATGTTTCCTTAGCTGTGATACAAAATTTCACTCAAACCGGGTCTAATTGTAATCTTTGTCTAACTCTTGAACCTTTTTTAAACATACGGATCTTGTTATTCTCTTTCGGTAATTCCTTATCTTCCAGAGATTTTTTTACCCGGGGGACCACTCAAGTTTAATGCTGTAGACATAGCGTGACCAAGGAAACGGTAAATTAGGGTTGTTTTTTAGGACAAATGATTGTATCAGGTGACATTGTACCTGTTTAGGGTATCAAAAACAGTCATTGTAGGTCATTTTCAAGAAATAGGGTACTTTTTCAAAACCTAGTGCTAAAACGGTAACGGTTTAGGGTTAGAATGGGTAAAAAAGGGTATATTTTGGCTTCAGAAAGAATCACCCTTTAGGGGGTGTTTTGAAAATCTGTGATCACGCTATAATGCCTGTAACATTTTTTATCACCTCTGCTCCTTCACTTGTCAAATGACTAAACATGAATATTACGAAATTGTACTGATCAGATTTCATGACGTTAAGAAAGCAGTGTCGATTGGTATGTTCTAGGTCGTATGTACGGCTCATTTTCAATACCTCTTATGGGATGTTATATAGTGTACATTATGTTTGATATGCTCGAATATTTTAGGAACGGGGGCTCATGAAACAGAATAAGTATGGCTGGCGACATGAGGAAATTGAAGATTTTGCATTTTCAGATTTATCGTTATCTACTTTCCTGCCATGCTAATATGTTTAGCTTCACGCATGTTACTAATGTGACCCTAATGTACTAACTTATCAAAATATTAATAATTTGTAATAGGCTCAAAAACGTTAAACAAGCAACACGAACATGAGCTACACCAAAACGGTTGCAATAGGTTGCAGACTTATTGGAGAATGAGCCATATAGATAATAGAAAGAAGACCCAAGCTATTGAAAAGCATCTGAATAAAAACCAGACAGGTGATATGTCCAAGTCTCTCGTCTTGCAGGTAATCTATTGAATCAGACCGTCACAAACCCGGGTCACAAACACAAAATAATATCAACAATTCTGCTTTCTGAAACAAATCAAAATATAAAAAAGCCATGTTTATAATAGTTTACAACTCACCAGGGCCCATATTCATGAAACATCTCTTGGCTGCAAACTCTTTGTCTACCTGTCAAATTTGTAGACAATAGGTTAGCGGTGTTTCATGAATATGGGTCCGGTGCCTTAAGAAGGAGAATTCGTACAGGGGACCAACGTGCCTTCAAAACCAAGGAGTAATTAGAGTGAAATTTCTTGTCCAAGGAAAGGAGGACACTATGGAACCTCTGTGTGTTATGAGTCAAACAGTTTAATAAATAGTTTTAAGTACCATGTCTGATATCTTGAATATAATCTCCCATATCTAAATAGGCCTAAAGTTATCAAAAATACGCACTCCAGTTGCAAAGAGAAATGGCACCATTGAAAATAAACACATACCAATACAATGACGTCACGTAATAAAGACTCTGTGTGCTGATTTAAAGTTCATAAAGTTTATATATGTGTAGAAGAAGACATCTAAGAAACACATGCCCATCAAAGAATTGTGTAGTAGCATGGAAATATAATAAAAAACACTAAGACGATTTTATTCCTAATGTTTATCTGTAATTCATGTCTAAATGACAATCTAAATCCAAGCCATATTATACATGTATATTCCGTATATTTTCACGAAGGGCAGTAAAACAAAATGCACCCTAGTTGAGACACGTAAACTAATCGGCAACAGCTTGCCGTTATCTGAACTAGACGGCAAATTCAAATCTTGGGCTTCTGTTTGGAACATACTCAATTTAATGCTTTAAAAACAGTACACATAGTACACAGGTACACAACCAAATGCGTGGATAAGATAAATTATCGTTATGTTTAAGATTAGTGGAGAAATAGATTGTTCCGACTAGTGCAGATATCTGAACCACATTGCCGATTAGTTTACGTGTCTCACCCTACCTTCTGTAAAGATGCAGCACTGCTGTGGTCTTTTTCCCCATCATCGATGCCGACAGAACATACTGACCAAATAAATCTTCTGTCACATTTTGTATATGAAGAAAGCTGCCTAATGTTGTATCCTTGAAGCTGTGTAACAAAAATGGAAATAAGCACTACAATAAGAATTAGAAAACAAGCCTTTTTACAGCGTTTTCAAGTGTATGTCATTCATGATATTGTTATACCATATTAAATATTGAAGCTCTGGAAGCTCAAATTGGTTGAAATAATTTGGCGTACCGTACATCAATTATTGCACGCCTCAAATAAGTACCTGATTATCGTGGACGCTGGGCTTACATATTGCAGTTATCGCCCACTGCACGCTACACCGCGACATTTGCATTGCTAAACCAAGTGGAGATCTTTAACCAGGTTCAACTGACAAACAACGCAAGTGTATCTACCTGATACAGTCATACCAATTATCTCAATGACGTACCATGCTCCTAAGGCGTGACCGCTGTTCCAGAATAACCTGGTTAACAAGGCATTTGGGTGTGTCTTACGTATTTTTTCAATGGACTCGATCAGGTCCTTTGAATTATCGTATGCTAATGAGTATGGTGTCATGAGAACGGAAATTATTTTTATAGGAAATCTGTTTATGTTTATCAACTACTATTATACTTGATAAATAGCAAATTAAATCAGCTTTCATGAGTATTTTAGTTTATTGCAATACTGACAACGGTTACCGTGAAGAATAAGGGCTGGACCTTGGTATGGTGCAGCTAGTTAAAGGGAACAACAGTAACAACAATGACGATAATTACATTTATATAGGCCTAAGATCAATCTATATAATTTTTAAAATATATATTTAACTATTGTTAACTACAGCGATATATATCCAAACTGATCCAAATACAAAACTTTTAAAGCAATTTTAAATCAGCATAATTATAATTATGTTAACTTGGAACGCTTCTTGAAATTTAAGACTGACATCTTTGTAAGGCAATTCTATAGTTTTGAACATAACAATCACGTTAGAGTTTGAGACAAACTGAAACCGAAACAAATATATGTGATATTACTAAACGTTTCCACCCGGCATTACTTGACTCTAGAATACACAAGTTAAGAAGATATACTTTCGTATTAACGTCAACCCAGGATTTTCCGTGCTCATTTCTAGTCTATAATGATCAGATTGGCAAATAGTTCCGGCTTCTAAAAATCGACCTAATT
Source organism: Ophiothrix spiculata (assembly GCA_000969725.1). Taxonomy (NCBI): domain Eukaryota; kingdom Metazoa; phylum Echinodermata; class Ophiuroidea; order Amphilepidida; family Ophiotrichidae; genus Ophiothrix; species Ophiothrix spiculata. The sequence continues at coordinate 42,380 of JXSR01S008033.1, forward strand.
TTACGTCAAAGTGCAATTTTTTGTTGTTCAAAACTTCGAATTCCACACTCTAATTTCCTTTTGGATCAAATGAAATGCCTGATTGTTTAATGCTATCGTTGGTATAATGGGTCTTGGTGACAAACACATTTGGATTAATTTGATATGTTCTGATCGAAATCAAAATTTAGTATTTCGCATTAATACACCATAATAATAATAATGATACTAATAATAATAATGTGACGCATTTATATAGCACCTAATCAGAAATGGTCAATGTGCCTTACAAATTTAAAAATGATTTTAGTATACTATATACAGCAATAGAAAACTTTTAAAAACGTAAGTTATTTAGTCACAAAATAGTACAAGTCAAATAAAATACGCGATAAACTACACATTTTTTACATATTTAGACAATATTAATTTAAGATAAAAAAAATAGACGTCTTACAATAACATAAATGGATTATATTATAATAACATATTAATATAAAGGTTGACCGCAGGCGAAATACCGGCAGCCTACCCTTAGGGCGAAGGATACCCTAAGAGTTTATAATGGTAATGGTGGGTATTATATGAAAGCATAGAGTGTGACCACAGGCGAATAACCGATAGGTCACTTTCAGGGCGAAGGATACCCTAAAAGTTTACAATGGTAATGGCGAAAATTATATGAGTGTGACCACATGCGAGATACCGGTAGCCTTAGAGCGAAGGGTACCCTAAAAGTTTACAATAATAAAGTGAGTACACAAAATATAGCAAATATAATGAAAACAACATCATATTAATACATTTGAAAATTGTAAAAGCGACCGCGAGGTGAATGGACATTCTGTTTGTTTGTAAAAAGGTGGGTTTTCAGTTTCTTTTTGAATATAACTACAAAGGTTAATGCTCTAATGAATAGCTTGAGCTTTATTTTATTAACCCTCGTCAAACCAAGCCTTTTTTTAACACGTCTAACCAAGGCGGGGGGGGGGGGAGAAGTTTTTGGAACGGAACCCCCTATGAACTATAGATAGGTATAATAATTGTCCTCCCCTATCCAACGATACCAAGATCACAAAAATTGACCAAGGCGTTACGTAATTATGACGTCATAAAGGTCGAAAATCAGAAAAATCGGAATTTTGGCAAAAATGGCCACCAAAATCAAAATTTTTCTAAACATCGGAATTTCATCGAGGTTTTTTTGCATATAATGAAGGGAAATGACAATTCTAACATGCCCTGCAAGTTTCAGCCTCATAGCATGCGTTATTTTTTCAAAATGGCGATTTAAAATTGTCAAAAATTTCGCCGGGTTGCAACCCCCCCCCCCCCACCCCAACTTTGACGGCCCGCTCTAACCCCACCTCAGGTGGTACCCCCCTAATGTTTTCATCAAAATGACCGCAAAGGATGTAAAAGAGATTACCCAAAAGAATCATAGCTGGGGAAGTATAAAATAAACTAAGTAAATTAAATAGATTAGGTTTTTTTTTTCACTTTTAGGAAGATTATAGCCAATTTTCTTTTCGATATATATAAAACGCATGTCTCAATTTAAACCGAATGACTAGAATGTTATCATCTTTAAATGATTGCCTTCTTTAAACATTCTTTAAACATATTGTTACCACTTTTTATGTAAAATCAATTAATGAAGATAATGTCAGGATATTTATGCTGGATTTGGTCAGATTTGATAAGTAATTTTGATGGGTGTGAAATGGAACTCTGAATGTGATTAATTTTCTCATGTACTGGTAAGGGGGCAACAACACAAATGGGTCAAAAATGTTCAAGGTCACCTCTCTACTTAAGTTGAGTGGTCACATGGAATGATTATCTATAATAGAGTGATAAGCAGGTGATTGAATGTCTTTATCACGCTTGATTGCGCCAAGTCAATTTACAGAAAATTACAAAAAGGGGTTGTTGTGAACCTGGAATGGTCCTTGGTGGCATATGACATCTTCAAAACCTTTAAAGATGTCATATACTGCCGGGAACCACTCCGCGTTCACCAAAACCCTATTGTTTGTAAGTTGAGGGGCGTTGAAGGGTCATTTTATGCTTTGCTTCCAAGCATTCTCTTGGCGCATTTAAGCGTGACCAAGACATTCAATCACCTGCTCATCACTCTATTACAGATGCACATTCCATATGACCACTCAACTTGAGTAGAGAAGTGATCTTGAAAAAGGCGGGGTCAAATCAAATTTGAACTGAAGATCACGTTTTTTGACCCATTTGTGTCGTTGCCCCTTACAGAAAATGAGAAAATTGATCAAATTTGGAGTTCCATTTCACACCCAACAAGACAACTTGTCAAATCTGACCAAAAGCTACGTAAGGTTCCAGAAATTGTCCTCATTAATTGACCTTTACATAAAAAAGTGGTTAAAATATTTTTATTCCAACTACAGGGTGTCCAAAAATAAACTCCCCATTTCTAAATGCTTATAACTTTAAAACCAGGTTTCGCATGGCAACTATAGACATATGTATTTATAGAGGAAACTTGCAGAATTAATTTGGTACCAAACATGATATAATTGCCACTTTTTAAAATCATTTTCAACGTAAATTACGTACTTTCATACTGAGAATAAAAACAAATGTACGCGTCACATGTAGAGGAGGGAGCAATCATGCATGATCATTTTATGACTAATTCAGCGAAACAGCTTTTACAATGTTAATACAAAGATTTTTTATTGTGGTTTTGTCTTAATAATTACATAATACTCATTAAAATGTTTTTATTTGTCAAAGCGTAACTCTTGCATTAAGCTCATCTTTAAATGGGTACACAACAGCAGTACTCCTATTACACATTCAAAGTTACACTCACAGGGGCATATCAAAATACCTCCTTATTACCCAGATTAAGCTGCTTAGTATTTCAGAATATGTTCTAGATGGCCTCCTTGCAGATTTCAACAAAATCTTTTACTCTAACGACAAAGCTCTGGACGTTTGTGCATGCGTTCTTCTTGATCTTCCTGTTTTCACTGATGATGTTCTGTTTCAGGTCAGGAATAGTCCATGGTGTTGGGATGTACTGTCCTTCAGATAACCCAAAAAGTAATCAAGCGGACTTAAATCATGGGAGTGAAAGGGCTAATGTTTCTTTGTCTTGAGCAATATGATTGTTCCTGAAAAAGTTAATTAATAAAGACATTCTAAACCGTTTAGCTTTATGAGACCTCATGTCGTTATAGTGAAGTTGCAGAAGACTATAATTAACACTGTATGGTATATTGGCTCAACCACTTTGAACTTTCAGACCTTCTTGCTATCTTAGAAGTTTACTGACTGCATAATGATTGGTATCAAAAGAATTCTACAAATTTCCTCTATTAATACATATGTCTATAATAGTTGCCATGCGAATCCTGGTTTTAAAGTTATAAGCATTTAAAATTGGGGAGTAAATTTTTGGACACCCTGTATATGAGCAATCGTGTAATTCATCCACTAACTATTATACTAGAAAACCCCGAATTTTAGATAGCCCACTGATCTCGATCACTGGACTTTGATCCCTCATAATCATGATAATGGTTTATGTCACCCGCAAAAAAAAAAATGGTTCTTTTAATCGAACTACGGTTGGTGATGATGATCCAGTGTACCTACCTAAAACACGGAGTGTGATATCTTGGCTGATTTTGCTCGTGCCATCAGAAGCAACGCATGTATAAACACCCTCCGCGTCCTTTGGCGTCTTGGCTATCATCAGAGATTGGTTCTTGAATCTCAGTTCCACCCACCCCGACAGCCAATCCAAATACTCCCAGTCCGGATAAGGGCGACCGTCTTTAAACCACTGCACATGTTGAAATTTCTCGGCAAAGCAGTTGAGTTGAACAAAGTAGCCGTCGTAGACGATTTCCAGGTTTGATACAGCACTTTTAAATCTAAGCTCGCCTGAATAAAATAAAAACAGGCATCTTACTGACCAAAAGCAACACAGCGGTATGGATATATCTTTGGGCTACATGTATCGGACGGTGCCCAAATGTATCATAATATTATACAAATATTAACTGCTAATGAGTGAGATGGTAAAAATATACCATCCTTCATTGAAAGATTGATTGTTCCATTTCACGAGCCGATAGGCGAGTGAAATGGAACAATCAATCTTTCAATGAAGGATGGTATATTTTTACCATCTCACGAATATAAGCAGTTAATATTTGTTTTATATAACTCATCTATAGATTCTAGTCATTTGATAACACATAAACTATTGTTTATATACCTCATGCATAGATTCGTTGTTCATCATTTGGCTAAAACTACATTACGTGGCACACACATTATTATTCCAGAACTGTATGTTTTGGCTTGGATTTCCTTGATATTTTCAAGGTATTAAAAACATTCTAACTCAAAAAATATTTAACCGATTTCAAATCTGAAAACTTCAGAATAAACTTTATCACTGTCTCCATCTTTCCACCAAATGTCAACTCGATCGAATTTAAAATAACATTTTTCTTCACTGACTACTTTTTTTGTATGTAAAATCCCTATACATGAGCAAAAACAAAATGGCGGATTTTCAACTTTATCACCGGTCATATCATATACTATCAAATGGATGACAGTGATAGTAAAGACTATCAAATGGATGATAGTGATAGTAAAAATGACCATGTGTTACAATCTTACCAATCAAATGACTAGAATCTATGGATGAGTTATATAATATACAAATATTGAATGCCTGAGGGTGCAATAGTACAAAATATAGCATGAGGTCAAATTTGGACTTTTCTATTTCACGAGCCGTAGCCGAGTGAAATGGATCAGTCCAAATTTGACCGAATGATGCATTTGTACTATTGCACGGGCATAGGCATTCAATATTTGTTTTATATCACACAAGTTTGTTTCATGCCGTGCGATGGAAAAAAATATTGCACGGCTGAAATTACTGCAATCATGATATGTGACCTTCCAGCCCGTATGAGAAGTAAATGCCAGAAACTTTAATTTGCGCTACAGATGAAAATACATGTCAAGGTCATTATTTGCCGAAATTGATTTTTTGACAGATTCACAATCCTAGTGCTTACTGCAAAATACCAGCAAAGTTTCATTTCAAGAAAATAATAGGAAATGTGAAATAAATTGCCATATTCTTAAGACGATCAACATGAAATATAGGGCTTACTAATCTTTGAACGCGGTTTATCTCAGTTATACGTTTTGCTCCATGACAACCTTTGACGGACCGTAACTTGACTTCTGGAAATAGTGCGAAGTTCATTAAGGTGTCATTTTAATCCTTTGCAAATAATTAAAAAAGTGAAAATGACAAAAGCTGGCATTTACTGCTGTTTTGGGCTGGACGGTCACATATAAAATACTATAACGGACGGCAATAACAACCCAAAACTTTCCCAATCAATGGCAATCATGTTCCATTCATTTTTAAAGGACGGTACAATTCCTTAAATACATGCAAAATCGCACCTCAATATATTAGTGATCAGATGATGTCGATCAATTCAAGGTTCAGTATATATTCTATATACTTCTACTTCTACTTCTATTGGTAGAATTTATGGGAAAAGTTTGGCTCATGATCTCGCACTTGTTTGCTTGAAATCAGTTCGGCGGAACTCACAATTCGGACACGTATCCGAATTCGCATTTCGTATTCAAATTGTGATACCCGTATCCGAATGAGGATATGGAGAGGTATCTGCATTCTGATACTCCTGTCTTGGCGCAGAAAACAAATCGATAGCGTAAGCTGGCAAGTACATGTAGAACATCTTTCTTGCATTTATGATAAATGTATCTGTGGAAATGTCATTTTCATCTGTGCAATATTCCAGCGGAAAAGCTTCGAAACATGTCCTGATGGCTTCTTATCACAGAAGGCAAAATAATTTGGCCAATAGTTTGACAAATGATGATAATGTTACTGACTTTTATACATACCGGTATCGTGCGCGGCGAAGCTGAATATTCATTTCAGCTGATATCCCGTTTCAGCTTTTTTTAATCCAAATTCGGATACGGGTATCAGAATTGTGATACGGAGTATCCGAATTCGGATACGTACCCGAATTGTGACTTCTGCCGAACTGAAATCGCACTTGGTTTAACCAAAGGGTTTAATTGCATCATATCAGTAAGATAATCCGGAACTATTTATAATAATTCATCATTTAGAGCTTCATGCATTATGTTATGTAGAGTGTACATATGTGAAAAAACAAATGCCCTAACGATGATGCTCGTCATGGTTTATTCAGAGTCATGTCGATATGCATTGATCGATGCCCATCGATGCGCAGTCTTTACACGCGCTATACACAAGGAATAGTGCGTTTTAAAGACTGCGTATCGATCGATTCCCATCGACGCGCAATATTTACACGCGCTATACACAAGGAATAGCGCGCTATACACAAGGAATAGCGCGTTTTAAAGACTGCGTGCGTCTTGATCGATTCCCATCGGCGCGCAATCTTTACACGTGCTATATACAAAGAATAGCGTGTTTTAAAGACTGCATGTCGATGGACGTCGTACGTTGCATATCGATAGACTCTGAATAAACCAACATGCTCCTTTTCTCGCTCGCACAAATCGCTGGTTGTTTAGCACGATTACAAAATATCGTTCCTAAAATGTGCAAAATAATGAAGTCACATGTCTGTTTTCATAAAAGTAGCAATTTTTGTCAACATAATATAATTATTGCTCTTACTAGATTTGGTGTCTGACAGAGGTGTAGCTTTTGCTGTAGTTGCAATCAACAAGATCAACACAATGTTGGTCATAATGCCAGATGGGAACATTTCCTTCCTTTCCAATAGATTGTGAACAACAAAACTATTCACGGTACGTTTTTAAGAGTAAAAGACGAATGACCATGCTGACGACCTGTGAAACTTGATATAATGCATAAATTTTTCTGCTGCCCACGAAAACGAGATTCATTGTATAAAGTCCAGCCTGGATGACGAAACTTACTAGGAACTCATGGCAAGAGAGAGAGAGAGAGAGAGAGAGGGGGGGGGGGGGGGGGGGGGGGGGGGGCAGAACTTTCCCATTAAGACCACCCAAAATTATCTACAGTCTCCCAAAAAAGTATCGCCTCACTTCGAAAAAATGGCTCGTATGCAAATATGGAACTCGCAAACGTAATTTGAAGATTATGTGCACAAGCGCTGAAATTTCAGCTTTCTTTTTAAAAAATATTGCAAACTTCATTTTTCGCACAGTACAAAATGTGGCAATATTTGCAATGGTGTTATTTACGCGATAGCTAATGAAATCAATACCACCGTTTTTATACTTTTGTCTACAGTTAGTATATAAGCGGATATTTTGTACTGTGCAAAAATGAAACTTGCAACATTTTTAATTGACCTCCAGTGGTTTAAAAGTTCATAACTTCACTATTTTCAGTCAATTTTCAGAAATATGGTGTCAAAAGAAAGCTGTTATTCCAGCGCCTGTACACATTATTTTCAAATTACGTTTGCGAGTTCCTCATTTGCATACGAGCCATTTTTTCGAGGTAAGGCGATACTTTTTTGAGAGACTGTAGATGCTCAAATGATGACTATCATGTATGTGCAGCATTTAAATGCATATGGGTGATTCCAAAGTAACGTTTCTGACCGAAAATTGGAAAATTTTACTTTCAAATCGCCACAGAACCTAGCATAAACATTTTATCAACGAGTTTGTTGTTGATATTGGTGCTCACTGGTGGAATCAAGGCATGCAGGTTAAAATAGTTTCCAAAATACTGAATTAAGTTCATGTAACGTTCGGTAACGTTTGTGACCTCGAACGGAAATGGTCTTTTGCTCCAAATGACTTTAAAGTAAAATTTCTCTAACACATTGACAATTTTTTATTGCGCTTTTCACAGATGATTGATAACATATTTACAAATAGTTCATAAAAGTGGTAGAAAATTCTATCGTCAGGCTTTCCTTAAATACAATGTTTTGTTTGGTAACGTTTGAGACATTTTGGTGTAACTTTTTGGTAACGTTTGTGACATTTTTGAATGAAATCATGTGCTCATTTATGCACGGGTAGAACAAATCAACATTTCTGATTAGAAAATACTTTTCATATACTAAGTAACAAACGTATGACTGAAAAAAACTGCTTGTATGGTCGAATAAAACAGTTGATTTTTTGCTTGAAATCAAAAAAGGTTTAGTTTACACTGGAATGAGCCATACAAATTTCAGTACATTACTTAGGTTGGTGAGGAGTGTATAACATGGCGCCTATGATTGACACTGCTTCCTGTGAGGAGTCAAGTATGGTGCTGCAGACATAGCGTGACCAAGAAAAGAGGTGAATCAGGGTTATATTTGAGGAGAAAAGGGGGAATATGA
>JXSR01S008035.1:5908-20926 GCA_000969725.1 Ophiothrix spiculata
TGTATACAAATACCATACATTAGATATGCTACAAGGAGCAACATGTACGAGCCGACAACTGGACCCTTTTGCCGCGGCGGTACACATATATGATAATATAAGTTAAAGGTGCAATTCATGATTTTGACGTGACAAAAACCTCGCCTCTTTTTTAGCTAAATAAAGAGAAGAGTACGTCAATAAATATCTACTGAAAATTTCATTTGATTCCGACTATTCGTTTCCAAGTTACAGGCTTTTCAGCATTTTGAAAATCCTCATAGGCTTCTGTGTTGTAATTACTGTCGGGGCCCCGACAATAATTAGAAAATGACACATTTTCTCACTTTTCTCAAAAACGCAAGCACATATGAAAGAATGGTTTGGGGATCGTAATATATACCAGTTGAGGATCCGGATAAGCTAAAAAACTCAATTTTGAGAGAGGTGACCTTTAGGGTGAAAAGTGGATCATGAATTGCCCCTTTAATGAAGACGGAAATGTCGGGTCCGCTTCGCATCTCCGCTAGTGGAAATGCGAAGTTTTTCTGTGCATTTCCACTAGTGGAAATGCGAAGTTTTTCTGTGCATTTCCACCTTTTTTCCCATTCCACGTCATCTCAACCAGGTAGTACACGCAATTTCTTTTATTTTAGCACAAAGGCAGGTACTAATGAGAAATGAAAATTCTGAAAATTTTTCGAGTTATGGCATTTTGAAATTTGCGGGGGGCTCGAAATAATAAAGCGTTGCGAGCACTTCTTTGATTTTCAAGTGGCCATAATTTCAAAACTCTATACCCTACACCCTTCAAAATTTGTATTCTTATAACTTTTTATGTAGATTCCAAATATGCAATCATTAAGACCATAGGATGTTCCATTAAAAAGATACGATGGCACAAATATGACCACAAATCACGGTTGGACCAAACTTATTAAAAAATTATTATCAAACTTTTGGCTACACTTAGCCTAGATGTAATGTACTTGCTGCATATCATATTTGGAGCTACATTGTATTTGAAGTTCACCTGTTAAAGATACAGTCCTTCAAAGTTGAAAATATTCTTTTTCGGCAACAGATTGACCCCCCTGAAACCTACCTCAGAAGTTACACACCAACTTCTTCTTCATATATGTTTGAGATTTAGGTCACATTAGTTACCGTAAGAAATTTCAGCTTGGTGTCTTGTTGTGTGTGATTTTATAATAGGCCTATTTAATAGCCTAATTGACATTTTAAACCTTCCATTGTTCGTATATACGATTGATTTTTCTTATATATTAACCCGATTAATTCAAAGGAACAATCAGGATTTGGCCAATTCAAATTGTTAATCACATCAAAATACTTTAATTAGGCTGTGTTGATTGCACCTCCAAATTCTTCTTTTCTTTAAAGTATTAATTGGCATTTTACATATGCATGAACTAGGTCAAGTTTGCATGCCGCTATCATTGTCAATGGGGCTCTCCACACAGAAGCATCAAATGTAGATCCATCTAGATGAATATAGATTTCCGAAGTGCAAATTGTGTTTACACGGTCGCGCGTCAATCTGACTTTATTCCAGTAGTGCGCATATTGACACCCTGCGGTGTGCATGGAAATAGTTCAACTACGCTCATGTATCTAGCCTACGCGCAGTTAGTTATGCACATGCGATCGTTTACTAAAGTCCAGTTTAATCTAAGCCTACATGTATCTAGATGTGCGAAGTACAGATTGATTTGTCCGTGTGGAGAGCCCCAATGTCAATCAACTTTCAAAAACTCCTTGACCAAGGCCTAGGGCTTTTGTTATTCACTAAGGTGAGCAAGAGCAATTTCCCACATTTTTCATGATGTGAGTTGTTCAAAATGAGTGAAAAATTGGTGAAATAAACCATTGAGCCAATTGAGCCAAGTCAGTCCATATTCATGTAAATCATATGTTATGACTCACCCCGAAAAGGGGGACTTTGTGACAGAAAAACTGATGAAAATAGGCATCAAAAAATCAAGAAAATAATAAGAATTTCCAGCAGATTTTCTGTTGTAAAATTTGATTGCCTTGATCAATTTAAAAAAGTAAGGTGTCATTTTAAAGCTTAGAAAATTCTGTAATAGATGAAATGATAAAATCAAAATTGATATCATCTAGAAAGTTCCCCCCCCCCTTTCGGGGTGAGCCATCACATATAGTGAGTCTATTTTAGGGTGCAAAATATGTCAGTGTATTCTTAAAAGTATTTTAAAGGGGCATTGGACAAAATTTTGAAATTTCATTTTTGGATGATTTACACTTCCTTTGTTAGTAAATAAGGCCAAAAAATTGTTATGTTGCCCTCAGCGACCGACCCTATTCAAAATTAAAAAAATATATATATTAGGGTCGGGAAAGCACCCAATTTTGCTCTGATTGGGTGCTTTTTGAGAAAATATTTTGAAAATAGTGGAAAATGCACCCAAATTTGGTACTTTGGATTCTTTAAAAAAAAAAATTAACAAATATTTTCTGACCGCCCGACTCAATTTTTCAGAAATCCCACTAGAGGGCAACACAACAATTATTTTTTTTGCCTAACAGTTAATTAAAAGATATTGGGAAAATGTTGATTAAAACCTTAAAAAAAGTCAAAAAATTGAATTTTATTTTATTTTGTTGAGTTTGGGTATGAGGCTATTCTCTAAACTTATTTATGCCTCTTATGCCTCCGCGAGAGGCATTATGTTTTCTGGTTGTCCGTCCGTCCGTCCGTCCTTCCGTCCAGGCTCGTTTCTCAGAACTGGTGAGGCGTGGAACAATGCAAGTCGGTGGACTGGTGGTAAGGGTTGCTAGTAATTTTCTCTGAAAGTTTCGGCGCAAAATATGCAAATTTAGTCGGTTTTTAAGCAGAAAATATGTGTTTTTTTGTGATTTTAGGGACTTAGAAATAATTGGACAAGGAGCATTTGCTAAAATTCCACCCCTTCAAAATTTTAACCCCACCTTATTTTAATGGGCGCATAACATATGCGAAAATTGGCCCGATCAGCCATTTAATTAACGAATACAACGCGTTTTAAGATGGCGCTCTTGCATGTAATCCTTTATAATTTCGTAGATACAAAGGGCAATATCTCCTTAACGGAGCAGAATTTTATTTCATGCATATCTCCGAAACCGCATGCCCTACGTTAATGATATTTGATGCCTGGGTAGACCTAGAGCCAAACTCAATCCATCGACAATTTAAGCGCAAAATATGCTAATTAACTACCTAATTTGCATAATTTATGGATAAAATGGTTTAAATGGCATATTTTACAAACTGTCCACCTTACATTCATGAAATTTGGTGGGTAGGTGGAGATTGAGCTGCGCTTGTGCCAGGTGCAATTTGAGCGCAAAATATGCTAATTAAGTACCTAATTTGCATAATTTATGCATAAAATGTAGCTTAATTTATGCGTAAAATGCTTTAAATGTGATATTTTACAAACCGTGCACCCTACATTCATGAAATTTAATGGGTAGGTGCGGATAGAGCTGCGCTTATGCCAGCTGCAATTTGAGCGCAAAATATGCTAATTAAGTATCTAATTTGCATAATTTATGCATAAAATGTTGCTTATTTTTCAACTTTGTCCGATTTCAAAGGTTAAGATGTCAAATTGTTCGTCATGGACCAGCGATCAAAAGTGTTAATGGTGACCCCATCGTCCGACCTTTCCCTAGGGGTCAAAGGTCAAAAGAAAGGTCAAATATTCAACTTTGTCTGATTTCAAATATTAAGGTTTCAAAATGTTCGTCTTTGACCAGCGATCAAAAGTGTCAATGGTGACCCCATCGTCCGACCTTTCCCTGGAGGTCAAAGGTCAAATTTTCAACTTTGTCAGATTTCAAAGGTTAAGGTCTCAAAATGTTCGTCTTGGACCAGCGATCAAAAGTGTCAATGGAGACCCCATCGTCCGACCTTAAACTGGGGGTCAAAGGTAAAAAGAAAGGTCAGATTTTCAACTTTGTCCGATTTCAAAGGTTTGGGTCATAGTTCTAAAGAAAGGTCAAATTCTCAACTTCGTCCGATTACAAAGGTGGAATGCGGAGGCATCGTGATCGACACTCTGTGTCGAGAACCGCGCGGCCCGAGAACCGCGTATTCTAGTTTATTAATGCTATACAATGAGAAAGAGTCAAAGATTTGTTTGTGAAACATTCATTTCACATCATAGATTGCAGAAAATCAAAAGAAATTTGGAATTTTCGTATCCTGAAAAGGCCAATCCTAAAAATTCAACTCTAGAGGGCAGTATTTATTGTTGTCGACATTGATAATTAAGATTAAGAGAATATCTAAATATTTTGTTAAATATAGGTTTTGAATTTGACAATGAAACTTTGCATGCTTTCATGATGCAAAAATCTTGATAAAGTGTGGGTAAAAAGTTTGGAGATGTCTGATGCTGAAATTGTCCAATGCCCCTTTAACCAATATATACTGGTCAGAACCCTTATCATAATTAATGTACCCAGGAATCCTGCAAGAAGGAGCACTCCAAAAATCATATGTTCTCTCTACTTTAAAACCCTGTCTCATTAACTACCCATTCATAGCCTTGGTTCAAGGCTGTACTGGCATTTCTTTAAACAAAATAGGGCCTAATTCACAAGACTTATGAACCCAATTCTGTTTCTGAAACCCAAGCTAAACCAAACTGAGCATTGCTGAGTGCAACTGTATGCAACTGTATGCCTACATTGTATACCCTGGTATCACTTTTAATCTAGATAATATTAAATGCTATTAATAGCACTGATAAATTGTCTTCCTACCCTCCAGATGGTGACATTGACCAACTTGCTTTGGGGTATAAACACATGTGTTTTTGATATTGTGACTTTGGTTGTGCATAGCATATAGTGGGAATATGATCTATGAAAACAAGAAACCAAAAATAGAACATATGTAATTTATGAATGTTGTAGGCCTATCTATGACACATTATTTTCTCAGGAGCAATAACCATTCAATGTTTAATCACTGCTGCACTGGTATAATTCTAAATCTAGACTGGACAATCAGTTGGAAAGGATAAATGCACAAAGAAAAATAGATAGCTTTTGACAGTGTTTTTACCAAACCTTTTTAGACTATGATAATAAAAAGGACAACAGTGAAAGTTGTTATTCAAAGACTTGCAGCAAGTCTACCCATTCATAAAGGAAGCACTCCTTATTGACTCTAACTGCTTCACTGAATTGCAGTTGTATTGGATTCTAGGATTTATTGACTTCTAAATTCAAACTACTTGAAAAGCATGGGTAACATAATTATACTGAGTTATTGTTATGAAGTGCTGCATGGTCCTTCCTGTGTCTTATCTGGGGGCACTCATTGAGCAAGGAATCCTGCAGGATTCCTGGGCGCTATTTTTAATTCTGATAAGAGCCCTGAATCAACTTCAGTTTAGTTGAAGTTTGTTATTTTGATAGAATTTCTGAGACCCTTTGGGGTGCAATTCATGATCCAATTTTCATCCTCAAGTTCACGTCTATTAAAATGGGTGACTGCATTTCTGAGACCTAAGACCCAAGAACTAATACCCCAAAACAAAGACCCTCTCTCAAATATCTCGTTTATTGATTTCACACAGAAATATTTGGGGTTTTTTTTGTCTTTGTATTTCACGTGTAGAGTCCAACTACTACCCTTAGTTTTTCCCTTTGTGACTGCATTTGTAAGACCCTCTCTCAAATTCCTAGTATATTGATTTCATGCAAAAATAATTTGTTCTTATCTTTGTAGTTGACTTGTAGAGTAAACCTACTATCCTTAAAGGTGTGTTTACACTGTGAGGACTTAGGGGTAACGACAAGCAACGTAGACCTGCGAATTGTTTTGAATTTTACGCCTGTCATCGTTAGTAAAAGTGACTTAACGATCACACAATCTGCTAGCCACGCACCCCACCGTCACCATCAGTCCTTTTCAGCTGCAAGCTTTTAGTTGCAAGTTCGTTACCCTATGTCGTTACCCTCCACAGTGTAAACGCATCTTAACATCACCCTCTTGTCCCAAAATTGAACTTGACACCACTTACACTAGGGTCTTAGTTTTTTCATGGGTGACTCTATTTGTAAGACCCTCTCTCAAATTTCAAACATATTGATTACACACAGATATAATTGGTTCTTGTCTTTGTAGTATCTAGAGTAATTGGTGTCAAGTTCAAATGTTGAGGGTATGGGTGTTCCAAGGTTAGTAGTTCGACTCTACTCATCACCTATAAAGAGAAGAACTAATTATTTTTGCATGAAATCAATATACATGTACTAGACATCTGTGAGAGGGTCTTAGAAATGCAGTCACCCAGGGGAAAACTAAGACCCTATTGTTAATGGTGTCATGTTCAAATTTCGAGGGTAGGGGTGTTCCAAGGTTAGTAGTTCAACTCTACATGTCAGCTACAAAGAGATGAACTAATTATTTGTGCATAAAATCAATATACAAGAAATTTGAGAGAGGGTCTTAGAAATGCAGTCATCCAGGGAAAAACTAAGACCCTAGTGTAAATGGTGTCAAGTTCAAATTTTGGGGAGTAGGGGTTGTCAAGCTGGTAGCTCGACTTTACACGTCAACTAGAGAAGAACCAATTATTTTTGCATGAAATCAATATACTAGAAATTTGAGAGAGGGTTTTAGTTTTTGGGTCTTAGGTCTTAGAAATGCAGTCAGCCTATTAAAATTCAATTTTTTAGCTAGTTATTTTAGAACCCTTGATTGGTACATGTAAATGTTACAATCCTTTAAGTTAAATGTGCTTGCATATTTGAAAAATAATTGCAACACAGTAGCCTGTGGGGATTTTCAAAATGCTAAAAAGCTTGTAACCTGAAAATGAATGAAGTTTTCAGTAGGCCTATACATTTCCATTGTATTCTTCTTTTTATTTAGCAAGGTTGTTGTCACATCAGAATCATGAATTGCACCTTTAAGAAGCAAAGTTAGGCATGCCAAAATAGCAGCATTTAAATAATGTATATCCATGCAACACTTCAATGCTCCAATACCTCATAGACTTGGTTCCCATGTTCAGACATTTTAAAAGGGGTAATTCATGATCCACTTTTCACCCTCAAGGTCACATCTATCAAAATTGATTTTTTAAGAATCCTCAACCAGTACATGTTACTATCTCCAAACCATTCTTTCATACATGTATGTGCTTGCATTTTTGAGAAAAGTGACAAAATGTGTCATTTTCTAATTATTGTCAAGGCCCCGACAGTAATTAGAACACAGTAGCCTATGGGTATTTTCAAAATGCAGAAAAGCTTGTAACTTGGAAACGAATGGTCGGAATCAATTGAAATTTTCGGTAAATATTTACATACTCTTCTTTTTATTTAGCTAGAAAAGAGGTGCGTTTTTTGTCACATCAAAATCATTAATTAGATCTTTAATTCACAAACACTTGTAAGGGGGGACCTGATGCAAAAAAAAAAAATATCACAGAAAATTTTCGGGGCCCCCTCTTTCAACCTCAAAAGGCCCCCTTTTTTGCGACAAAAGTCAATGGTCAACCCCATAGAAATGCATGTAAACTCAATTTTTACTGGAAAGTTTGTGGTAATTGTTTTTAAGGCTCCCCCTCCCCCCCTTACAAGGGTGAAAAATTTTAAGGGCCCCCTTTTTTCATCAGGCCCCCCTAACAAGTGTTTGTGAACGGTCACTAACTTGACACCATTCATTGCACCCATTATAATGTTGTCAAATTGTATTTAAAACAAGAAGTTTCTCTTTCTTTCAGTTCCCTGCAATTTTTGTGTTATTTCTGCCATTTCATCATCACAATGAAGCACAACCATCACTCTCGGTTATCTTTGAGGACCACTCTTACCAGTATTCTGGTAGTGTTATTTCTGATCCTGACTGTACTTGTGCAGGTTACTGTTAGCAAGGATTTTTATGAACTTCTTGGTATAGAGAGAGATGCTAGTCATAAAGATATCAGGAGGGCCTTTAAGAAATTGGCCCTGACGATGCATCCTGACAAGAATCAGGTGAGTGGATGTACGGTTGCATTTTTAACCTCCAAGGTTTACCAATGGCCCTCAAAAATTTAAAAAATGGTTTACATAACGGTAGCATTTTTCAAAAATGACAATTTTTTGACCAATGTCCCTTTGGTTTACATATTGGTTCCCAATTTGGGCTTTTAACATGCAATTTACATTGTAAAAATGTATTGAACGGTCTAGATAACGGTTGTTTATTAGAGTCAAATTGGTTTACATATGGGTAGTATTTTTTTCGCTTCCTCAGGTTTACAAAACGGGTGGTAGTCGTAAACTCAGGCTCCAACCGAAATCTGAGTAGCCCCCTGAGATTTAGAGCATTTCCATAAGTTTTTAATTCTAGGTGGAATCTAGGCTAGTCCCTTTAAACTAGGCCATTCGCGACCAGTGACCAAAAGCGCAGATTTACAAATGTATCAGAACTTGTGATATCCTCCCAAACAGCTCATCGATGTGCTCGGGTCAACAAGGCAAGTTAGATCAAATGATTTGCCCGGTGCCACAACACATTGGCTGCTAGCAGGGCCCGAACTTGCAGCCTTCTGTTCATCTTGCACTATACTGTTATACTATCTAGCTAGACCTTGTGTACCATTAAGTGTTTTTTCATAGGCTTGATCAATAAGGAATTGATTTTTAGATTTTGATTCTAACATACAAATCTCTTAAACATACTATTACCACTGGGTATAGGCCCTATGTCATACATGGTTCAACTCTCGAACTGATCGCAGACCACAGGCTACAGATCTCTTTGTTCCACCGATATGCTACTTTTTAAACAAAGAACATTTCATGTCACTTAAAGCAAGTTCATTCTCATGCCTGATAACTTCTAGCTTTCCACAATATTTGGAAGATTGATATTGACCCCCTCATCTTCTTAATGCAGTATATGGTCAATAGATTTTCCATTTGCCTTGGTACCTATCAACAAAATTTTTAGAATAGCACACGATAAAATTTAACAGTTAAAAAAAAAATCACCTTGTTTAGGCTTTCGCCAAGGAAACCGAACTTGGTACTTGGTACCAAGTAAGCTGAAAGAAGCTTATCTTTAACAGGGCTCCAAGATGTTTTTTAAATTCAGTTTTGAATGCAGGAGGAAGACCAGAGCACCCTGAGAAAAACCTGCGGAAGCGAGCATGGACTGAAAATCAAATGCACATAAAGCGCCGGGCGCGGGACTCGAACCCGGGACCTCATTGGTGCAAGATTGAGTCTATCCTTAACTGTAGCTTTATGTATCTTATAGTTATTCTAATTATTGGTTTCCAACATTTGTTTACAGGATGATCCACAAGCTCACGACAAATTTGTTGAAATAAACCGAGCCTATGAAGTCCTAAAAGATGATGATCTAAGAGCTAAATATGACAGGTTTGGTGAGGAAGGTCTCAAGGAGGCAGGGCAGAGACAGTGGAATAGATATGAGAGCTGGAATTTCTACAAAACAGAATTTGGTATGTTTTTGATAACATCTACATATTGTCCCAATTGTTTGTGTTAATAGACCTTTTCAAAGCACAACTTTCAAAAAATTTCAGAAAGCTGATTCTACACTTTCCGGCAATTGCGACAGAAAGAGTGACTTTTCAACACAATAACCAGAATGTTAGGTTCACGTTCTTGTTAACTGGTTACGTACGAATTCGTACTTGTAATTAGCGTTAGCACTAAAGAGTCACTTTCACTGTGACCGCCCTGATGTGGCTTGAAATCTTAAGTCTAATCAACTGATTTCAAATGGAAATTTCACTATTTGTGTCAGTGAGTTTATATGGTACCATATCAGATAAAGGATGTTCAGAATTAGTGTATCTAATAATGTAATCTCTTTATTTTTCACTTTTATTACACTGAAATGCAAGAGAATTTTCGGAGAATTTTGTTGACAAAATCGTGCATACTTATAAGCTTGTACATGATTGGTTGAAAAAATGGCCATGTGATTAATGTTCCAGAGATTTCCAAATGGATTTTGAAAAGGTCTATTACCAGCTAGACCTAAATAATGTATGCAGCGCCCCAAGGTGGAGCATTGCACAGGGGCAGGGGGTTAGAATTTCATTGCAGATGACAAGAACCAAACTGTAAGATTTCCCTTGTCATTAATTTTTTTCAGTAATGTAAAAATGTCCCTCTTTAAATGGTAATTTTAAATTGTGATGTTAAATTATGATATTTTTCAGGCATCCTAATTGGTGGAGGATTTTCCACCCATGTAAAATTGACATATATCAATTTTATTATAAATTTGTAGGTTTTCATTTGTCAG
This sequence comes from Ophiothrix spiculata, assembly GCA_000969725.1. Taxonomy (NCBI): domain Eukaryota; kingdom Metazoa; phylum Echinodermata; class Ophiuroidea; order Amphilepidida; family Ophiotrichidae; genus Ophiothrix; species Ophiothrix spiculata. Next base: position 16,209 of record JXSR01S008035.1, read on the forward strand.
CTGGGGATAATTACTTGACCTACACATGTACCAAGAAAGTGTGCATTCACACAAAGTGTTTAATATATTTGCAATGTTTAATCTGTAGATGATATTTAAAAAGGAATTAAACTAAATGAAAAATACATGTAATATGGAAGAAAAGGTAAACTTATAGTTAAACATTCTTTATTTTTACATTTCAATGCGGCACTATTGCGGGAACAAGAACGGTTCTCGGGTTCTCGCAGAAATTCTAAGCCTGTAGGGGACAAACAGCTTGACATGACTTTCCCCTAGAACACTTGCTGGGATTATCTTGGTTTTGACTGGAGTAAAGGGTCCTCTTGTCAAGTGAGTACAAGAAAGTCTGCAATAGCTGCCATTTGTCATAAGTTTGAAAATTTGAATTGCACGCCATATAGTTATACCTGTCAAGTCTCCCTAAAGGCATGATTTTTTGGATTTTGGTCCTCCCGACCAGTCAATTCGCATGTCATGCACAGCGCGTCTATTTTCTAACTTGCCTTACCCACGTTATACGACCACTGACTACCGAGGTCACGAATTTTCAAAGTTAGTCGCTGTAGGAAAATTCGTATTGTTGTCATAAAATGTAATATTCATCTATATTCAATGGACTGTTATAATAGTTGAAAGACACGAGCAACTGATCATTGTCATAAATTTCAACTTAACTCGCATTTTCATACAATAATCTTCTACTGAAAAAAGGGAAATTTGTCGTACTTTTAAGAAAAATAAACGCCAAAATTTAACAATTTGGCAAAACCAAAAAAAAAAAAAAATATCACCAGGTGTTTCCTTGGTATATTGTTTACATAAACCTACGGTTGGTCTGTGCTTTTCGAATTCCGCCCGGTTATTTACATGGAAAATATCCCAAGAAGTCAAAAATCCAAAGGCAGTAAAAGACAACATGGCTGACGTTCTCAGACCTGGCCCTTGACGTACTGGCAATGCGTTGCACATGGTCTAGTCTCCGACCAATGCTCACATGTCAGTCTGGTGTCCGCATAGCGCAATTAACAGTTATTACGTCTGCGCACAGACTAGTCTAAGAGCTAGTTGCTATTTTTAGCGCTGACTTAATTGTTTTGTTTACATATCAAAATACATTCACAGTTCCTAATGCAATTAGACAACAGCGGATATTTTTTTTAAAAATATCTATAAAGTTTAGTTTCTTTTAAAGGAGGATGGTCCAATTTATTTTCTACATTAAGATTTCAGTTAAATCATGGCAAGTTTATCAGCAATAAATTCCAATCAAATTTTCAAACCACATGAATTTTATGAGTAATTTTGTAATTTATGCAAATTTATTTATGATTAGGCCTACAATAAATAGACACATTTTTAGTTATAGCTCCAAATGGCTCATATTTCTGCCATAAAATTTCACATGGTGAGGAGAAAATATGAGCAAGATTTTGGTGAGGAAAGTTAACAAATCCTTATTTATTTATTCCATCAGTCTTGCAACGCAAAAGATTAAGAAGCTACATGTGAAAGACAGGGTTTTTTGTGCTTTTTAAAATAAATATTTTATTCTATTTATTTCATAACTTTTTATAAGTTGTAAAAATACTCATACCTTCTTTGAAGTTGTTCATCTCATATTTCACATAGGCAGTATTGTCAAAATTCTGCAAATTATTTTGATCACAACACGTAACTCAAAATATTTCCAATTTTGAAAATAATTTATACAAAATAAATCCATTTCGACATAATTTGACAATTAGGTCAACAATTTCTTTGAGTATAGATTCATCATCATGCTCCCAGGATATTTATCTGTATTCAGTTTGATACAAAATAAATCATGTTTAATGTAGATGATCTCAATTCTTGGAGCAGCTCAAAATAATTGTCCCTGCATAGCAGTCAATATTTCCATTTTAACTATTATCTTTTATTCAATCCGTATTCCTGATGGTAACAGCCCGCTTCTAGTCCGAAGGTTCACTAGTCCGAAAGCGTATTTTCCTATACCTGAGGATTCGCTAGTCTAAGTCCGAAAATGAATTAAGGTCCGCTAATCCGAACTTTAAAAAGGTCCACTAATCCTAAAGTTCGCCAGTCCGAAAATGAAATAAGGTTCGCTAGTCCGAAAGTAAAATAAGGTTCGCTAGTCCTAAAATAAAAACTGTTCTCTAGTCCGAAAATGAAATAAGGTTCACTAGTCCAAAAATGAAAAAAGGTTCGCTAGTTCAAAAATGAAATAATGTTCGCTAGTCCGAAAATGCAAATAAGGTTCACTTGTCCAAATATGAAAAAAGGTTCGCTAGTTCAAAAATAAAATAATGTTCGCTAGTCCGAAAATGCAAAAAGGTCCGCTAGTTCGAAAAAAAATTGAGTTTCAAATCAACAAAACTATTTTTTTTTTGGACCACATGTAGCGAACCCTACTTCATTTTCTGACTAGTCAGTCCTATTTAATTTTTGGACTAGCGAACCTTAGGATTAGAGAACTATTTTTAATTTCTCACTAGCGGACCTTAATTTCATTTTCGGACTAGCGACCTTTTTCCATTTTCGGACAAGCGAAGCTATGGACTAGTGAACCTTCGGACTGGCGAACCTCCGGACTAGCGGACTGTAATCTTCCTGATTCAGTTGGTTCAGTTCTAGTATATAGGCCCTATCCACTCAGCATTCTGCAATTTAAGTTTTCCATCCAAATCTGCCATTCATTAAAAACGTCACAAGTTGCTGGCCTCTGACTTGGTAAAAACATACATTCATATCATCTGAAAAGACAAAAAAATGACAAAGAAATTTTTTTTTAGTACAAACTTGGCATAAACATTTAAAAACTGAAATAAAAATAAAAAATCATAAATCAACTCAAGGGAAATGATAATTGCCTGAAAAAATGTTGCAAACCAGAACTCGAGACATCAGATGTGAGATCGAGAAATCAAATTGTAAATAAATAAACAAATAAACAAACAAACATACAAACAAACAAACAAACAATTGTCAAACAAATCATGTATTTGAAAATTATCCCATTTTAAAAATCATTTTATTAGACCATAAAACCTTTTGAGCAAACAAATTATGACAAGCATTAAACATACGTTCAACATTTCGCCCGATTTCAGTTACAATGCAAAAAAACATCAAAATAAAAATCATGTAAACAACATTTACATTAGCCATAATAAGGTCAATGTGGTATTTTTGGAAAGCTTACAGCTTCAACTTTGCGATGAAAATACTCACCTTTTCAAAGCGAATTCCGCCCGGCTGTTTACACGGCTTTTATCTTTCCTTCAAAATGCATTTTGACCATTAAAAAACCACCAAAACCTATCAAATTTGGTGTCCAATTCAAGCAATTTTTTCCGAGAATACGATGCAAGCCACCATTGTTTTGTCCATGTGACTGCTGGCAAGATATTGTCCGCAGATCATTTATCGCTAGTCTTCACTCGCAGTCGCTCAAAATGCTAGCGCAGGAATAGCGCTGTTAGAAACTTGGTGACCTCGCCTCGTATCAAGTGACCTGCGTGCTGACTGCGGCCCCCTGATCAGGTAGGCATTTCACCGATTTGAAAAAATTGACTTCTTTGGAAAAAATATCCTGGTATTTCCCACTTTGAGAACAGATGTACCGTGGTGTCCTACTAGGGTGTATTTACAGACCGTGTATACCCTATATTTTGTTGAGAAATTGAAAATGAGATTGTTATGAGCAGGGTTATGAGTCCTCTGTGAGCTTGTGAGACCTTTTTTTGCATGTCAGTTTTCAAAAGTTACGAAAAAAGTGTAACTTTTGGGCCTCTCAGAAATTTGGAAACTTATGTTGACAGGTATGTATTAGTGTCCAGTCTGGGGTCTGTGATTCTTGAAATGGGTCTTCAGGTGACATAGTTACCTGAAGAACCATTTCAAAAGCCACTTTTATTAAAAAAATCTCAGTTTTGTGAGAACAGAGATGCCAATTTTCCGGTTTTAACCGGATATCCGGTTTTTCCGTGATCAGAAAAAAAAAATCTGTTTTTTGATCGTATTTACGGAAATATTTATGGAAATATTTATGCTCTTGGAACATATATTTGGGCCAAAATCTTAAAACAGGGTTAATAAATACAAGGAAAGTCACAACCCGAACCTGTTTCTTACATATTTATGCTCTTGGAGCATGTATTTGGGCCAAAGTCGCAAAAAAGGCACCACCATTTTGCATTCTATTGTAATGGTGGTTCCCAACTTCCTACATTGACTTAAACACTATTTAAAAAATCCTCAATGACACCTTAGAATCAAAATAGGCTCAGATGGAAATTCTCTATTAATTCAGGTGCACCACAGTTTGTGACTCTTATATATCGTCACCCTAATAAAATAATGGCGTAACTAACAAAATGGCGAAATTGAGATTTTTGAAGAAATCGGTTCCTTAGACTAATAGGCACCTACTGTGATCATTGTTTAAAAAAATGCGGCTTTGAACATCCGCTAATAAACCAAAATGAAAATGGCGTATCTGACGCTTGTGAGATACGCCATTTTATCATAGATTGGCGTATCTAACATTTATGATCACTTACACCATTTTCATTGCTCCATTCAACCACACGTAACAGCTTTATTCAGTTCAGTAGATCCAAAATAAACAAGGCCAGTGCAATAGCATTTTGTTGAAGCTGTTAACGACATTTCGCCAAGTGATGTATACTCTTTTACAGTGAAGCGTTTGATTT
>JXSR01S008036.1:49720-67748 GCA_000969725.1 Ophiothrix spiculata
TGGTTATTCCATTCTTCGACACAACAGAAATAGTGAGGGAGGAGGAGTATGTGTCTATATCCAGGGTCTATATTCAGAATTGTTTTGCATTTAACCCTCAACAAGATTTACATGATAATCACATTGAGTCAATTTGGTTTGATTTATTATTACCGAAATCAAAGCCTATTACTATTGGTACTGTTTATAGGCCCCCAGATGAGGATGTTGAATTCTGGGACCAATTGTCTTTCAAACGTGAGATATGAATTTGAAATGATGACACTTGGTGATATAAATGGTTTATTTCAAACAGAACTGTATAGCCTTTTTAAGAGCTTTTAAGAACTATCAAAACATACTAGATTTATTTAGTCTGAGGCAATTAATCACGGATGCAACACAAATTACTGATACCTAGTACCCTGATTGACCATGTCATATGTAATAATGAAAGTAAAATATGTCAGTCTGGTACTGTGTGTGTTGGATTAAGTGATCATCTTCTTATTTACTGCACACATAAGGTTTCAAAGAGTCAAATTGGGCTAAGTCACAATATCATTAAGATCAGATCATAAAGTTTTACAGTGTTGAGAATCGTTTGCATGCAGCATTGTTATCTGCTGATTGAAGCATTGTTATCTGCTGATTGGTCTACCATTTTTTGTAGTGATGTGAATCAGGCATGGAGTAATTTTAAGACAATATTCTTGCAGATTCTTGATGCTGTGGCACCTATCAAGGAAATTAGATTGAAAAAACAGGACAGAACCTTGGATTACTGGTGAAATCCTTGAGAATATCAGACACAAGGACCACTTATTGTACAAATTTAAGAAAGATAGAACAAGAACTGATTTATACAAAGAATACTGCCGAATGAGGAACAAGATCCAAAGGGATGTGAGATCTGCCAGGGGATAGCTGCAAAAGCAGAGCACTTCACTGTGATAAGAGTGAGGAACACAATGATTCTAAGAAACTTTGGCAACAGCTTAAGTCACTTGGGTACAGTAACAAAACTAAAGGTGAAACCAAAGTTGTTCTTGATATCGAAGTTGAGACATGCTTTGATTCTATAGAGTTGCAAACTATATTAATGAGTTTTATACTACTGTTGCATCATCATTAGTTAATAAGTTACCACCTGCAAAAACAATTTCAGCACTGAATCAGATAACTTTAAAAAGTTCTATTCAAGTAAGAATGTTATGCCAGGGAATTTTATACTGTCACCTGTTTCTGTTGATTTTGTGTACAAAGAACTCGGCATGAACTCATGAGGCTAAAGCCTAACAAAAGTACAGGACTTGATGGTATACCAGCAAAATTCCTAAAAGACAGTGCCATAACAATTAAATATCATATTGCTTTCATCATTAGCCTTTCTATTTCAAGAAACACTGTTCCTTCAGATATGAAACTAGCACAAGTAAAGCCTCTATAATAGGTAAATTTAGTATAAATATCCTTTGTGGAGTGTTGCAGTGTATATTTGATGAAAATTACCATTTCTTGGGACATTGGGTATGTGCACTTATGCAATACGATTGATTGCAGAGCTCCCTTCTGGCAGTGTATACCAATACCGCTGCCAGAAATTTCGGGTAAAAGTGCACATACTAAAGTCCCAAGAAATGGTAATTTTCATCAAATATGCACTGCAATACTCTACAAAAGATATTCATACTAAATTTACCCACTATAAAGACTTCCTGGAGTTGTTAATTACACAAAAATTATGTTTGAAGACATGTTACCATGGTAACCATGTAAACAAACTAAACACTAAGGCCCGTATTCCAGAAAGGTGTTTAGTTAAATCAAGGTTTTATTTCTCGTCAACAGGACGACTCACTGAACGGTTCTGCTTGAAAGCTGCAATGATGCGTATCATTCCTGGACAGTTGATGCTCAGTTAAACAACGGTTTAGCTAAACATCTTTCTGGAATACGGCCATAGTGTTTGATTTCTGTTTCGTACAGCGTGATCTTCATAATTTCAGTTCAAAAAGGTTCCTTTCATGAATATGGAAAAACACATCTCTAATTTTTCAAGAACAATTAGTCTTTTTCATTTTATGCACAATTAAAATTTATGTGATAGGCATCATGCATAGGCTTGCCTCAAGCTAAAAACAAAGTTTTTGGCTTGACTTCTGGAAATTATGTGAAGTTCATTAATTAAGGTGTCATTTTAATCCTTTTTAAAAAGCATGGTCTTTGCAAATAATTAAAAAATGTAAATAACATGATCGAGCTGGCATTTACTTACCCGAAATTTCTGGCAGTAGTGGTATTGGCACCACTGCCAGAAGCGAGCTCTGCAATCAAGCCTATCGAGTAAGTGCACATACCCAATGTCCCAAGAAATAATCATTTTTATCAAATACGTACTGCAACACTCCACAAAGGATATTTATACTAAATTTACCTATTATAAACACTTCCCGAAGTTGTCAGTCACACAAAAATGATGTTTGAAGATATGTTTACACATGGTAACCAATGTAAACAAATCAAACATACCGTTTGATTTCTCTGATCCGAACAGTGTGATTTTCATAAATTTAATTCAAAAAGGTTCCTTTCATGAATATGGAAAAACACATTTCTAATTTTTCAAGAACAATTAGTCTTTTTCATTTTATGCACAATTAAAATAATGTTATGTGATAGGCTGCACGCATAGGCTTGCCTCAAGCTAAAAAAAAAGTCTTTGGATTGTGTGTCTCGAGCAAGATTTATTACAATTTAGGGGGGGGGGGGGGTAATTGTTGTATTTTTAAGATTCCACTTTAAAAAAACTTATGGAAATGCTCTGAATAAAGCTTAAAAGTGTAATAAAATCCCAAAAAAAGTTGCTCGAGAAACACAAGCCAAAAAACTGTGTTTTTTGGCTTGAGACAAGCTGTGTAGTACAGCCTATCACATAACGGCCATTTGTGCATAAATTGAAAAATACAAATGGTACTTGAAAAAAAAAATGTTTGATTCTATATTCATGAAAGGAACCTTTTTGAATTAAATTTATGAAAATCGCACTGTTCTGATCAGAGAAATCAAACGGTACGTTTCGTTTGTTTACATGGTTACGATTTGTAAACACATCTTCAAACATCATTTCTGTGTGACTAACAACTTCGGGAAGTGTTTATAATAGGTGAATTTATTACAAATATCCTTTGTCATATGTGTGGAGTGTTGCAGTTCATATCTGATAAATATGATCATTTTTTGGGATATTGGGTATGTGCAAGTATGCGACAGGTTTGATTACAGAGTTAATTGCTTCTGCCAGATATTTCGGGTAAAAAAAAAGTACAAAAATTTTCACAAAAATGGCTCAAATTTGTTTGCTTGTGTGTTCGGTCTTACAGAGAAAAAAAGAAATTATTATGCTTACATCATCTCATGGGAAATCATGACATCATGCATTTCCGAATTTGTGAAAAAGCTTTCTAACGATGGCTTCTGATAAAACAGTCTGCTTGCGTCTCTCCTGGCCCAAAATTGTCGTGCACCTCAGGAGTTGTGCAGTTAAAACATCTGTTTGTAGCCTTAACAACTGCAAGCCTCTGCCAAGTGCAACACAGAAAATGTCTGCCCAAGCTCAGAGGTGGTATTCAGGATATCCCACAATGCATTATTCTGATACACTGATATATAATAGGCAATAATGGTTTTCTGGACAAGGGGCTATTAGAAATTTGAAAATTCCATTGAATAGTACTCATTCATATCTTTCTAGGGAAGTGTTTCTTTTCACAATAGCCCAGTGTTTACCCACATTGCTGACACCTCAAAAACCTCAGTAAACTGTACATAAGTATAGGAGTTGAACTTGGATTTGCAGGCATATTGTACAATCAGTGTATCAGAATAATGCATTGTGGGATATCCTGAAAACCACCTCTGGCCCAAGCGAGATGTGTACATGCAACACATTGCACAGGTCCAAAACCGTCCAAAACTATCTGTAAGCTACCATACCAAACATGTCTTCTCTATTCAAGTTCCCAAGCCTAGCTTGCTTGTCTTCACCAGTCATTGTTCTTTCCATTCACACAAACACTACATATTCATAAAACCCAATCAAACATGCATTAATCAATCACACACATTATAACATCAATTGAAACTCCCTGGCTGTGTGAAATACACAATTAAACAAGAAAAGGTCTTTAAACAGGAATAGGCTTGTACTGTACGTAATATAGTTATTTTTAGCACGAAATACATCAAACAGTTTTAAAATTTCCAATCAGAATGAGATTTTTCAGACTTTCTGCTTTTCATTAATATGATAAAACAATTAACAATTTTAACTGAACTTTCAAATGTCCTGGTGATTCTATTGTATTTTCAAACACTTGAAATTATGAAAGTAAAAAAACATTCCTTCATTGTGCATTCCATAGTAAAATTACGGGACTCCAAATTAAGATACATGGTCACTTGTCCATAAGAGAAAATAAACAAAGTGAAATGATCAGTGATGCAACTCCTATACCAGGTTAATGGGATGGGGCATAATTCCGAGGGTGCACTTAATTCTAAATAGGGCTCCAGCAGATATTTTCAAAATAGGCTGTTTTGTCAGTTTTGTAACAAAGGTTCTCAAAACAATGCTATTTATGAAATCAAAATCATCTGGTTACCCCTATTAGGTCCATGTGAGTGGGGCATCAAGGAACTTAAAAATTACAATCATATTTATCAGTTATATAAATGCTGTTTCTGCATTTTGCCCCCTGAAACCCTGGGGATACTCCAAGTCTAGTTTTGGTAATGTCATGCAGCTGAAAAATCATAAGGACCACCCATAAAAATACCAATTTTCAAGAAAGGGGAAAATTGTATTTGTGAAAACAAGGACCATTCAGTAACAACATTTTGTTTTGTAAAATGGAGTGCATCTAGTGTGAGAGCATTTAAAAATGGGGGGGGGGGGGTCAGCCAGTGAGACCAACTTGTGAATAATAAAAAGAACTATTAAAGGGGGTTGGTGAGAGGAGGCTTGAAAATAGAGGTCCATGTGGCCGCAAATCCTTGTCACATATCTTTAGGGAGTGAACACCTCTGGGAAAAAATGATGATGAATATATGCTAAGGTCACATAACCACTGGTCGCCGAATGGATTATGGTAATCGGAAGCTGCAACACCGAAACATCGGTTAGACATCGGTGAATGCTTACGTTGCCCGGTCGGCCACCGGTTGTTATTGGACCATAACTTAAGACATTGGTAACAAGCCACAAGGTTTAAATTCTTATGGCATGCATCGCATGGTCTCCGAACGGGCACCGTCCGTTCATTGGCCAGTGTCCAGTTGATGTCCGCTCAATCTATCCGGTATGATGCCGTAAGCACATCAAAACCTCTTCGCAAGGTTGTGTGACCAGGGTATCACTGAGTAAATGGAAGCATTACACAGTAAATGCTTATTCATGTGAAACTTATATCCTGTTTCAACTGATTGCAGGAATACAACGGCAATGAACAGGCCAAACTTCACCATAGTTTCCAAGGCTACACAAGGACACAGTTATAGGAAGTTTACATATTATGGACTAGATAAGGTTCACTTCACAAAACACAGTTTCAGTATCTAATACAGCGTTAATATTAGTTAATTGTAGCCATGATAATCAAGGCATTGAAAGCTTAAATATATCAAGTGCAGGTGAATGTAGGCCTATTTGGCATCGAAGCTCATTGAAGATACTTTATCCATTTAAGGCCTACATGTGTTGAAATAGACGTAGGGTAGTTGACAGCACATAAATATGGCAGATTACTCTTTAGATGACTTGAAAAAGTACTATGACACAGGAATAGAGATTGCTAGAAGTGCAGGAAAGGTAAGCAGTATACTACATGGAAGGATTAAATAAAGTAGAACTAAAATTTAAGAAAATTTGCAACCAATATCACCAATCAAAAAATTTGAAAAAAAAACTTAACGCGCCGGTAGCGTGCAAATTTTTTTGGACAAAAGATGTAACACACGCATAGAGCGCGAAATTTCTCGGACAAATTTGTTTATTTTGGCTAAAAACGCCTATTTTTTGCTAAAACAATGATATTTAATAGTGCAATATGCGCAAAATTTGTACGTTTTATGTCAAAATGATCAATAAAAAGGGGTAATTGAGAAAAAAATTTGCGCCTAAAAGCTTCTGAATTATTTTTTTTTGGGGGGGGGGCAAAAATTTTTTCTAGGTTGCCCCCCCATGCACCCCCACCCCCTGTGGTGCAGCCACAGAATGCCGAACTTGAACAACCAATAGATGTGGGATAGCAAGTAAGGACACAGATTATTGAACTATAGACCATTTAGGAATACTCGTAAATGGTCCATGATTGAACATATAAACATATAGACTACAAGATTTAAAGTTGATAATATTAAAGTTTCAATAAAATAAATGCATATACTTCCTGGTTATAATATTTTAAGATGTTTTTTTTTTCAGGATAAATATTGTTTCATTCATACATGGAAAATAAAAGTTTTTTTTTTTTAATGAAACCTTGTTTATTTTTGGTTCAGTCATATTTCACTATTTGTAACAGTTGAATTTGGAGTCAAAAAAGTGGCAGGTCAAACACCTTGACTGTTATGAATACACCAAGTATGTAGGCCTATAGATGTTAGCTGTGCAAAATTCGACAGTCCCATTATAGAGGCACTTATGTAAGGCTCAAAAGACCCCCCCCCCCTTTCAGCATCGCTGTCATCTAAGGACCCCTAATTGTTTACAATTACATGTACTCTCACCCAAAAACCCCATTACCTTTTTATATTTTTCTCTCACTTGCCAAATTTCACTCACTTTATGCCCAAAATCATGCCGACCCCTCATTTTTTGACCAATTTTGTATTTCTCTCTCATCGAATCCTAAAATTCATGCTCTCACTCAATGACCCCTCATTTTTTAAACCTGTGCTCTCATCGAATGCCCCAGCCTGTCGGAGCGTGGGCTTTACACCCTTATCCATTTCATATTTTACTGCTCTCCCCCCCCCCCCCCTCCCGGGGCTATGTGAAGATAGCTTGCATTATTTAGTGACAAATGTGTAAGAAATGAGTATCAGTTTTCTGGTTAAATTCAACCTGAACAAATAATATTGATGAGCCTCTCCACTGATAAATAGAAACTACTTTTTGTTAAAGGGACTAGCCTAGATTCCACTTAGAATTAAAAACTTATGGAAATGCTCTAAATAAAGCTTAAAATTGTAGTAATATCCAAAAAAGTACAAACATTTACACAGAAGTGGCTCAAATTGAGAGATAACTAATTTGCAATATATCATTCTTTGATGGTGGTGTGACTATTGTGTTTTCTGAATCCTAAATTTGTACCTCAGATCTGGATTTACCAGATTAAAAATCAAACAAAGCTCTTAGAGATAATTTAATACATAAAAAAGAGAAACAATTTCATCAAAAATAATAAATTTGTTTACCCATCACATGTGAAGAAACAAAATCTTTATAAATTTTGAAACTAGAAACACTGTTTACACATCTTTTTTTTCGCCGGGGGAAAAAAATAAAGCAGGTAAAGAATTGCATTTTTCTCCAATATTCCTCAAAATCATGGAAAACGACTTGAAGGTTATATTACTATAAACATGTTCTATCGATTCATGTAAAAAAATATGTAGGTAAAAAATTAGTGGAAAGAATGTAGGCTAGTCCCTTTAACTTGACACAACCCATAAAAACTATGTACACCTTCACATACCGCACATATCAGATATCACAATTAAAGGTTTCATGAAGATCAGGTTAAATCATACTTTGTATTAACAAATTTTTGTAAGTAGACTCACCAGGTACATACAATGTATGCAGCGCCCTAAGGAGCATTTGCACAGGGGACCAACGGTTTAACGTGACTTCCGAACCACAGAGCAATTAAGAGTAAAGTTTCTTGCCCAAGGAAATAAGGAGAAGTAAACCGCCTGGCCCGGGGTTCGAACCCACAACCTCTGTATTACGAGACCCGAACCGCTCGACCGCGCTCCCCCCTATGTAAAAAAATATTGTATGGTTTTTTTATGATTATTGAACCATCTCCTAGTATATGTGACATGAAAATTAGGGACATTTCATTCAACACATTACAGAAAGAATTGTATACAAGAACCTATCTGTAAAAGTTTGGCGCAAAAGTATGCTGAAAAAAGCATAGTCAATGTGCCAATGGTAAAAGTAATTTTTATTTTAAAAGATGATTCATGCATGAATGTATTACACTTTATCACAGTTTAATTTCTTTGACAACATTATTTTTCTGCACATAACCATTTTATGGTATGTAGAAATGTTCCAATTATTTCCCAATATATTTCAACAGGAAATCCAGAAGAAGTTTTACAGGAAGAAACAGTCGGAAATCAAGTCAGCCGCCGGGGACGTAGTAACAGAAACAGATAAACTAATAGAGAAACAATTTGTGGCAACTATTAAAGACAAGTATCCCAACCACAGGTAAAGTTGATGATATAGACTAACAGAAACAGCACACAGAGCACAATTGAGTACCAGAATGCAACACTTGCCCAAGTCCATGCTTCCCTACAAAAGCCAAAGGAATTATTGACCTACAATGTGGACTGTATATAATTGCCATTTAAAGTCATCATTGGACATTGGTCAGTACTTCCATTCGCCTGGGAAGCATAGCATGGAATTGGGTCTTTGATACATTCTGATTAGCTCAGCAGTTTTAGACATAACTTTAGCTGTTTAAACATGTAGTGCAAAACAAAAATGCCCCGAGCATGTGGTCATAGGTTTTTTGCACTTTTAAAACATATGTACACATACTGGGAGCAGTCTAGTTAAGTACTGGCCTGCAATACAAAATTAGCTTTAAATAAGCTTGATCTACCTAATACACTGTGTGGTGTAGAGCATGGTCCGGGAGCATGGCATAACTGAAATTTCATACAAAGTGAGATCCAATTGTCATGCCTGTGTTAAAAAATAATTGAAATCATGAAACAAATTCATAACCGTGCTAGAAAGCCATAATTATCTATATGTGGCAGTCAGTTAAGTCGCTGTTTAGTAACTTTTTAGAATTACCTCAAATAAGTTTGTGTCTGATCATCCCATTAATTGACAGAAAAAAACTAAAATAAAAAAATGTGTCATTATTGTCCAAGACTGATACTTTAAAGAAACTATAACCAAGGAGTATAAAGGTTGTGAAGATATGATTCTGTGAGTAAAACACAGGTAAAAAACTCATTTTTAAAAGAATTATGGCGATTTCCAAATTATTCTGTCAACATTTTCAATTATTTTTTTTTATTAATCATGAGCAATCGCTTTAAAAATTACTCAGAATGTCAATCAAGTTTATTTTGATGTAATATTTTGTCCTTCATTAGATTCATAGGTGAAGAATCAACAGCAGCCGGCAAAGCGACTTCTTTCACCGATGACCCTACATGGATAATTGATCCCATTGACGGCACGTGTAATTTTCTTCATAGGTGGGTTGCTAGTTTTTACTCAAATCACTTGAGTTTGTGAGAAACTACTTAAAATGAGTGTAAATTGAAGATAAAGCTCATAAAACAGTACAAAACAAAGAAAAATTTGTAAAACACATTTATGTGGTTGATCAAAACAATAAGCTACAGTCACATGTGTGACTGTTCATCTTGAATCAGCTGTAAGAGAGGCCTCCTGCCATTTCTACTTTTCAAACATTTTACTTTGCATGTATTTCACTTTTTATAGCGGAAAATTAAATTTACAGCTGTTTCAAGATGAACGGAAACATGTTATTAAAGCAAGGAAAATTAAAATCACAGTACATTTAGGGTGTTTTTTAACTTTCGGATTGGCCCAGGTCAGTGGTACAGATACACATGGAATGGCCAGGGTTCAAAGGGTTTATTCTTCTATTTTAGTGCATGATGTGTGTTTTGTTTACCAAATATACACATCATGCACTAAAATTTGAAGAAAACTTAACTTTTAAATACATTCTACTTTCAGTTTACCATTTGTATGTGTATCAATTGCCTTGGTAATCAAACAAGAGATAGTCGTCGGGATAGTGTATAACCCTATGCTGGACACAATGTATACTGCAATCAAAGGCCAGGGGGCATATTGTAATGAGGAGAGAATCAATGTGTCAGGCCAAGAAGGTATGTGGTTATCAAACAAGAGATAGTCTTCGGGATAGATTGTGGGTTCGAGCCCTGGGCCGGGCGGTTTTCGTCTCCTTGTTTCCTTGAGCAAGAAACTTTACTCTACTTGCTCCGTGGTCGGATAGTCACGTAAAGCCGTGGGTCCCCTGTACGAATAGACTCCTTCATGTGGGGTATGCATGTTATCAGGCAAGTACTGTGTATCATTGATTGATTGATTGACCACAAACTTTATCCAAGCATGGCAAAGTTGAGATTGTACACTTTGAAACAGGTTGTAAGCATGCATGAACAAAGATATATCCAAGGGATCTAGTCTAATCCATTCACTAATGGGGTACAAAATATATTCCGTCTATAATTGGATCTTTTTAAATTAGGGTCTTAGTGATATGATACAAATTCTGTAGTAACCTAATATCACTACGACATTTTTGTTGATATTTCAGAGATTGGCAAAAGTCTGATCTATGCTGCAGCTACAATGACAGAATGTGAGCCCAAATTGGCCAACATGAAGGCATGTCTGCAAGCCGGAGCTGGGTAAGTGAGGGTTTATTCTCAGAGTACTCAGTCTTGCTCCTCTAATTAAACAAAGAACAAAGAATATTGGGCCCCAGATGAAAAAGCTTTGGGGAGGCTTTGGGGATTATCTTTGACTATCTGTCTAAAATTGTTTTTCTCTTTTTGTATCTTGAATGATTTAGAGGGGGCGTAGCCGGCGCGCCCTCCTCTTATTTTGGTGGAGTGCCAAGAATCTGCCGCTTTTTAATGATTTTATTCCTTAAAAATTAATAATTGCGTCAAGAACGGCATCAAAAGCATGAATTTTAGGTATATTTGAACAGTTCTACACCCTTTAACATCTTTTTCTTTCTGAGCAACACCTGATTTTGATTGGGCGCCGAGGTGCTGTCAAAATTGCGCCCCCTCTTTTGAAAATTCCTGGATCCGCCCCTTTCTTGAAGTATTGCTTTGACTTATTAACCTTGGTTGTAGCTTGTCCTTTGCTGAGTAAGCTTTATGTGCTATTTGTCTTCACTAACCCAAAGGATGTTCAGTACTTTTGATTGATAATTTTAACAATAACACAAATCATCCAACAAAAATCCACTTTAAAATTAAAATTTAAACCAAAGTATTCTGATTAAACATAGATTTCTTATAATCTGTTTAATTTTTGCCCAGGATACGGACCTTTGGCTGTGCAGCAGAAGGCCTATGCCATGTAGCCGCTGGCTCTCTAGATGCATATTATGACTATGGTCCACATGCGTGGGATGTAGCAGCAGGAGCACTCATAGTCCAAGAAGCTGGAGGAATCTTATTAGAACCAAATGGTAAATACTAATTTTCACAATCAAAGGTTAATTGTTTCAGTTTAGTTGTGACTTTGTTACGCATAGCTGCAGCAGACAACCATATACTTGCAATTTTGAACTATCAGAATGCAGAACTACACATTTGCATATTGACGCCACATTCGTCATGAAAATAGTTGTATTCAATCCAAAAGAAATACAACATGTAGGTAATTGATATATAAGTTTCTTGTGGTTGCTACAAAATTTTTCAAGCATAACAAGATTGACAATGCACAATTATTTTTTGGCATTTTTTGTTGTGCAACCATCAAGTCAGACATTCTGAAAGCCATTAATTTCTCTATATCTCTGTACCAAAGCAATGCAAAACTCAAATGTTGAATTTATATTGGAATGAAACCAATATGTTAGCACCATCAAATGACCCTCATGTTGCTCTAACTACAGGATCAGTTCTGGATCCACATTTCATCCATGAGGTCACCTCTAACAAAATTCACATTTCAAGCTAATAAGAATCCTTGACTGATATATTTTACAAATCTAAACAATTCTTGCAAATTTGTAACATGTTCATGAAAGAAAAGATAAAATGTGATATTTTCTAATTACAATCGGAGCCCAACAGCAATTAAAACAGTAGCCTATGGAGAAATCTAAATATCTTTGAAGCTCAAGACTTGAAAATGAATGATCAGAATCAAGTAAAATTGTCTGCATCATCTATTTAACTGGTAGAAAAGAGATGATGGCTAAATAACATTGGAATCATGGACTGCACCTGTGAGACCATATTTTGCACTTCTCATTTGAATGTGTCGAAAAACGTTTCAGTATACATGTATTTTAAAGACACAATGCATAATCATGTTTAAAGGAAAACACATCTTAATCTCTACTACATATCCAAAAGACCATTTATATAATAGGCATATCCCATCACTGGTGGAATAACAGAACTCAGAACAAGGGAAAGAGCAGGGTGATATGATGCATCAAAACTAATTCATTACAACCATTGTCCCAAAAATGTATGGAATTAGTCCGATTAACCACAAAATCCTTTACCTTGTCTTGAGTTCTGATACCCGCCAGATATATGCCAAATATAGGAATGGTCTACAAATTATGTTTTATGTTTAACAAAATGCATTACAATATTACAAATTATCTTCTAATAACATTTTGTTGTTTTGATTTCTTCCCCCTACAGGCGACCCATTTGACCTAATGTCACGCCGTATACTGGTTGCATCCTCCCAGAATCTAGCATCGACAATATCATCACTTCTTACACATATTCATTATCCAAGAGACTGATCTTATAAATCTTGGACTCTATTTAGGCAATCTCAATGAAATAATTCTACCAAAGGACATATTTTAGGTTTAAAAGACCCAAACAAATGTCTCAAGTGGACAATTTGTATACCTATGCCTTGGGAAGCCAAATACTTACAATGCACCACTACAATGAAACTTTTTTGCATAAAATTCACAAGTGCAATAATGCGTTTGTAAATTGTATTCCTGGGGCGTGCGGGGAAGACAGCGAGACATATCAGGGACTTTGGTTGCAAATTGTGTCCCCGTTAGCCATAAAAATGACGGGAACAATGTCGTTGAGTCGGAAGATGAAATAATCGGCCAGGAAAAGGTGTCGGGGATTTGCATCACATGTATATAAATAGCCGTAACTGTATGGGGGAAGGCTATTGGTCCAGGAACACGCAGAGACCTATGACGTCTGCCAAATTCCCTGTGGTTGGGGGCTGGGAACTCGTCGTGAATTCGATATATATTGTTGTCCCGCGGTGCAGGGAATTCGGCGGGAGCTAGCACGGAAGTTACAGTTTTTCTAGTCAGCATGAATTCGATTTAAAAAACTGACAACTTCCACATGGTGCAGGGAATTCAGCAGGAGCTAGAGGGGAAGTTGTCAGTTTTTTAAATCGAATTCATGTTGACTTCCCCGCACACCCCGGGTACCCGGGGACCAGGATTACAATTGACAAATGCATAAGCTTACTTAAAGATTTTATAACTGTTCCTACTTGATAGAGTAAATAATGCATGGTGTGTTACTCCCTACTGACTTTCCTCAGATGATTATATAGTTTGTGGATTTCACTTTTACAACAGCAATTTACTGGATAGGCCAAATAAACTTAGGACATGTTCACACACAAGAATTTGGTCATGACTATATTTTTGCTCATGAGCAAATTCCCAGTGTGAACGCATATATAGAACGAGTCTCGCACGTGACCAAAAGTGACGCCGCCCTAGTTTCAACGCACAAGTAGTGTCAAGTTGTCTCGCTCTAGAGCCAGTCATGACTAGTCATGAATATTATATGTGAACACGCCCTTAGTGTCCCAACTCCTCAGACAATTCAATAGGCCAAATAAACTCATGCTGCTTTCATACTCGTGTAGTTTTGCAGCTTTGTCGCTGCATGACGTATATTTTTTTGCAAAAACTTGCCGCTTCCGGTTTTCGTAGCGGCAAAGCTACATGTCACTTAGATAATCGATATCGGCAAAATTTTGTCGCAGGACAAGATTTTTCGAGTTGAATTGAATTTAACTTTGAGAGCGACATGAAGCAGCAAATATGCAAAACGACAAAACTGCAAAGTTATATTAATACAAAAGTGTGAAACAAAGCAAGCGACAGAGCTGCAAAGCTACAAAGCTGCAAAGCGACAATAAGTATGAAAGCAGCATTAGCGTCCCAACTCCACGGACAAAGTGCAGGGGACAGGGCCATTCAACATTTTATGTGTTCACATTAGCATGCTATAGGACCCTATACCCTGCAGTTTTGCTTACATTGTCTGGGAAATTGAAGCACTAATTTGAGTTAACCTAGAGTAAAGGATGCAAGTCATTGAAGTAAAAAAATTACTTGAAAAGAAAACAGTTTTGCTAACTATTTAACTGGACAAAATTTCCTGAAAAGAGAACGCTTTCAGTAAAATGTCCTGAAAATTTGCATCCCTGTAGAGTATGATGTCATGATGATATCAATAAAACATCTATAGACAATTTCAAAATCCATTCGGAAATCATCAGAACATTGATCACATGGCAGTTTTATCAACCAATCATATACGAGATCTTCAGCATGTACATTTTTGTAAACAAAATTTTCTGAAAATTATCTCACATTTGCAGTGCAATAAAAGTGAAAAATAATTATATTCATACCCATACATGGTAAAAGGCACTAATTCTGAACAATTTTTGGTTGGGGGTATCATATACTAACAGACAGAAAGAGTGAAATTTCCATTTGGAATCTTCTGATTAAGCTTACAATTGCCAGTCAACTCGGAGCGCATCATACTAAATGGGACTTGTTAGTGCTAACCCTAATTACAAGTTCGCAAACCTTACATTCTGGTTATTGTGTTAAAAAGTCACTTTTTCTGTCGGCAATTGCCGGAAAGTGTAAAATCGGCTTTGGAAAATATCGGAAAGTCCTGTTTTGAACAGGTCTATTGACTGCTCATGAGAGTAATAGCATAAAAATATTGACTGCTCATAAGGGTAATAGAAAAACCTATTGCCACAAAATGATCTTGAGACTATATACTTTTTCCAAAGACTGAACAGTATGATATGGGAAATATTGATATTCTCAAGATCATTGAGGGGAAATGGTTTTTATTTTTGCCAAAATAAAAGAACAATCAATAGATGTTTTATCAGACTGTGTTTTATATACTGTATTTGTTTTGAGCTGGCATAAAGTAAAAACCATTGCATTCTGACTGTGTATTTATAGTCAATCTATGCCAAATTCGGTCTGTGTCAAAATGGTCAAGTTTTTCTAATAATAGAACATAAATAAGCTTTGTTATATGCCAGAGTGTGATTCTTTTCACTAAAATCAGAAACTTGTATGCAAAATTCGTACTGTGCAAACTGTAGGAGAAAATAACATTTACTCAAAACATGAACAAGTTTGATGCATTACTTACAAAAACCAACTTTATATATGACTTAACACATAAGCTTCAACATCTCAACATTTCATAACAATTTATTCACATCAAATCTTACTCTTCACAAAATTTTCAGATAACATTTGGTAATAAAGGCACCTTGAAGGCTAACATGTCTGTACATAATATAACTTACAAAACAATTTGCTATAACAAACTATTATAAAACACAATGTGATTTGCAAAAACGTGTCACTACTATAGTATTTTTTAAAAGTCAGAGCATGTCTTGCATAATGACACAGGTAGAGAATATTTTTGACTAGATATGAACAAGGATCCTCTCAGCAGTAAGTGCAATCCTTGCATGCATTGCAGTTGATTTGAAGAATATTTTGTAGGCCTATGTATTTACACTTGTACAGCAAAGATCATTGGTATATTATCACCAAAAGCTGTTAACAGTGTAATAAGCATGAAAGGGTGTTATGTGGTTCAGAGGATATGAAAAGAATTGATATGTGGATCAATGTAACATGATTCAATTGGCCAAATGAAAATTTTAATGTGTTACATGTGGTTTTCTTTTTCTTTAACTATTTCATCATCATCAAAATGTAACTGCACAATAAGATGGACGTTTAAATATTCAAACCATGGTTACAGTGAATTTTTTTAATAGTGACACCAAATTATAAATTTTGGGGGCGTGTCGACGATTCCATTCATTCCGATAGGTTGTATGCTTTATCTAGTCAATTCAATAGAGATTTGATATAACATAATAGATATATGGCCATAATAAAATAAAGTCCGCTTTCTTACAAAAAATAATGGATATATAAAACCAAAAATCGAATAGATTAGCCAATAATTTTGCCACATTGACTTCAATCTCTATAATGGAATAGAAAGCAGGCATCGGAAACAGTGTTTAGGCCTGCTAACGTTGAAAATATACCATTTAACATCAACTAAAAACATAAACACGTATGTTGACATTTATTTAGTTTTTGTAATTCGTAACAAATGACAGCATTAATGTGGCCTAATGATCTAACTATGAGGCCCATTAAATCAAACAAATCGAATCAATTCAAATCGATAGCATGACATCAAACCTTTTGACAATAATTACATCAAACCTGATTGATAACCTTGCGTATTCTATAGAAAATAGCTCATTTAATGTGGGTTAGACCATAGTATTATGTTGAACATAGTTGAGCATTATATGGCTTTTTGGTTTTGTTCTGAACCCATCCCCTCCAAATATAATCTTACCATCACCAATATGCGCTTGGTGACATGAATAAAAAAATCCACTATAATTAAGGTAATGTAATTTTACAACCATTATATAATTTATAATCAGCGAAGGAACAATTCAGAAATGTGTTTGCAGTATAATAGACTAGTAGTAATCAATAATTGAAAACAAAAATGTTCAAAGCTTTTGCATCTAATCAGATAACGAATACCATAATCTTTTGTTATTATGGCCTTTCTCCATCCTTCAATTCTATTGGTTGTATGAATGCAAATCCGTTTACCTCTTA
The DNA here is from genome assembly GCA_000969725.1 of Ophiothrix spiculata. Taxonomy (NCBI): domain Eukaryota; kingdom Metazoa; phylum Echinodermata; class Ophiuroidea; order Amphilepidida; family Ophiotrichidae; genus Ophiothrix; species Ophiothrix spiculata. Next base: position 66,730 of record JXSR01S008036.1, read on the forward strand.
TCATGAATGGAAAGACCCAAATCTTGTAATGAGGTGCCCTGGCATAAAATATCTACTATAACATGTACAACCTCCATGCTACTCATATCATAGTATACAAATATTAACTGACCATGAGTGAGATGATAGAAATATCATCACAAAGTGAAAGATGTAATGTTCCATTTCACTACTCTTTTTTGTACAATGATATTTTTACCATCACGCAAACTTAAGGCAATTAATATTTGTTTTATATCATTCATTTATAAATACTTTAACCTCAAAATATTGATAAAAATGGCAGTGCAGCACAGTTATAGTTTCTGGGTGATGGTAGAAACTATCAAATGGTAATAAACCAATGAAATGCCTAGAATTTATGACTGAAAGATATAAATGAAAATATATCAAAAATTAGTAACATGAAGGTAGCACAGAAGGGTTGGTTTACAGACCGCATAACAGATGGTAATTGAACAATTGTCTAAAGGTGAGATTCCTTTTATCCGTTTGCAGTGCGGTTGCGGTGCGTTTTGCACTATAAGGGTACTAGTATCAGATTGAAGCTGAGATTCAATTTTGTCCGCCCGTTTTCAATGCGGTTCCATTTCATCATCTTCTCTGATTGGAAAGTTTCCGCACGACCAAAATGCATTCAAAACAGATGAATCGCTCCAGGGACCGATTCAAGTAAATGCATGCTTTTCCAGATAGCCACACAGCAAACAGACCGGATAAAAGGAATCACTCTCGCCGAAAACCATTATATCGATTCAAAATGCACCGCATGCGTTCCGTAACTGCATTGAAAACGGACGGTCGAAAATTAAATCTCAACTTCAACTGATACCATTCAATCATGTGCTTCAAGTTCCAGTACTCTTACAGTGTAAAAAGCACCACAACCCCACTGCAAACGGATAAAAGGAATCTGACCTTAAATATATGTGATGACTCACACCGAAAAGGGGGACTTTGCGATGATCTGCAGACTGAGATATCAGGCTTTGAAGTTGAGAAGTGGTAAAATTTTTGTC
>JXSR01S008036.1:102333-114093 GCA_000969725.1 Ophiothrix spiculata
CCTGAGCTACATCTGACAGTTTCTTTGATATCACAAAGGTATCTTAAAAGTCGTAATGCCCAAGATGCAACAGATAGTCCCACTAAGACAATACAAAGAAATAGAGCCAGGACATCGCATTGAAGTGCTCTTGTTGTTACAACTAAATGTGAGGTGGAGATACTACCTTCAATGATAAAGGCACTACTAGAGTTGGTATACAACACAACAATTAGATATAGCCTTTACCAAGGGTTCTGGAATGCCATCGTGATAAAGGACTGAGAGCACCACAGACCCATATGGTGCCACACCAGGAAATAGCTTCCCATTGACTTACTGTACAAAATGGCTCCCTAAACACCCGAGAACTCAATCATAAAGCAACTGGTTGCTTCAACACTGTCCTTTCTCAATTGATTATGATCTCTTCTAACACAAAATCATGATAAAAGTACACCATGAAGGCAAAAGTTTTGAGATATGGGACAATGAAGTAATAACGCCCCTACCGCTGACAGCCAAGTTGCGTAAAAACCTTGAAATTTTACTCTGGAGATCATAAATGGCATCGGAGCAACTTTAAATAAACCTAACTCTATAATAAGAACAAAATATTAACCAAACATATTGCCTTTTCCATACTTTTTGAGGTCCTCATTTAGGAGAGGGCAGTCAATTTTGCTGATTTTAGAAATGCAGAATCGCGAGCGCCAGTTATTTAGTATTAATATTTTTATGCTTTGAATTTCTACATGTTGTGGTGGCAAGGTGAGGGAAGTGGAACATAGAAATATGATTTTTTTTTTAACTTGAATTTTAAACTGGGCAACCACACAACATAAATAGTCAGCGAAAAAATCATTAACCATCCAGGATTGGAACCTGGGATCTTAGCCATGCTCTACCAACTGAGCTGAGTCAGATGGTGAAGAGCGGTTGATTTTATATATAGGCCTTCAGTTCTAACCCCATTCCTCTAACATCCTCTCATAGAAATGAGTTTGCATCATTACTGATCTCACTATGAAGTTTTAAAATATCAAGTATGACTAGCACTGCACCTAGTCAAATATTTCAAAAACTCAACAGTTTTACAATTATGAATAGTATATGCAATATTTGGGCTCAATCACTGCGATTTTATACCAATATGTGTTCTCCATATAAAAATATGGGTATTGCCTAAAATTAACAACCACAGATGATTTTTGTAAAATTTTTGGTACAATTGAACATCCTATGCAACATCATCATCATCTGTTGCCTGTAATGCAGGTGACTACAAGTTTCCTCCAGCCACAATGTGGGTAAAATCTGACAGCTTCTTTGATATCACAAAGGTATCTTAAAAGTCATAATGCCCAAGTTGCAACAGATAAGCGCTAGATATACTTCGTCGTTTTTGTAGTCATTTTCATTCAGAATTTTTCTCATGGTAATTGGTTTTCAACTGTTAATTCTGAATGAGAATTTTCATTCTAAATTTTCACATTATGAAGAATGTTTAAATCTGTTGGCTGTAATGCAGGTGACTACAAGTTTCCTCCAGCCACAACGGTCCTGAGCTACATCTGACAGTTTCTTTGATATCACAAAGGTATCTTAAAAGTCGTAATGCCCAAGATGCAACAGATAGTCCCACTAAGACAATACAAAGAAATAGAGCCAGGACATCGCATTGAAGTGCTCTTGTTGTTACAACTAAATGTGAGGTGGAGATACTACCTTCAATGATAAAGGCACTACTAGAGTTGGTATACAACACAACAATTAGATATAGCCTTTACCAAGGGTTCTGGAATGCCATCGTGATAAAGGACTGAGAGCACCACAGACCCATATGGTGCCACACCAGGAAATAGCTTCCCATTGACTTACTGTACAAAATGGCTCCCTAAACACCCGAGAACTCAATCATAAAGCAACTGGTTGCTTCAACACTGTCCTTTCTCAATTGATTATGATCTCTTCTAACACAAAATCATGATAAAAGTACACCATGAAGGCAAAAGTTTTGAGATATGGGACAATGAAGTAATAACGCCCCTACCGCTGACAGCCAAGTTGCGTAAAAACCTTGAAATTTTACTCTGGAGATCATAAATGGCATCGGAGCAACTTTAAATAAACCTAACTCTATAATAAGAACAAAATATTAACCAAACATATTGCCTTTTCCATACTTTTTGAGGTCCTCATTTAGGAGAGGGCAGTCAATTTTGCTGATTTTAGAAATGCAGAATCGCGAGCGCCAGTTATTTAGTATAGTGGAACCATATACAAGGTTTTCTTGAAAATCAACAAAGATGACTTGACTATAAATGGTAGTTAGTGATCTCTGAAACCAAGTATAACTCTTCTCAAGACATGGATCTGCTGAGTACAGCTGCGACGTGGTCAAAAACCTGCCTGAGGATTGATGTGAGACTGAATCCAGTGTAGTAGAAAGATTTTGTTTTAAACCTTTGCAACTATCGACATTTAGAGATATACACCTGTAATTATTTAAGGGCCCTGTCAACCTTTCGTTTTCAGAAATGGTTTTTGCTCTGTAACTCAGCAACGGATAATTAAATCGAAATAAAAGTATATGATTTTAGAAGCCGATTTGCATTGAGATCTTTTTGGACCAAAATGGGTAATTTTGGCCCTAAGGTCCAAAAATCATATTTTTTGCCCCAAAATTTTAAAAAGAAGGCTAACTAAATTTTGCTTTGGTGAAATTTTGAACTACTTTACTTTTTAGAATCTAGCTAGCAATATCTAGAAACGCATTTATCAAATTTTTGATTTTTTTTCTTAAAAACAGATAAAGGAATGGAGAAATACGCATGGTATACTAGAACATTACAAACAATCAGACAAATTACAAACAGGCCAGGATTTCATTTTATTAAGAAAAAATATCCTGGCCGAACAGGGACTCGAACCCCGGACCTCTCGCTTGCAGTGCTTTTTTCTTAGTTTTTGAAATTTTGCCAAAAATAGGTCAACAAATGTCATGTTTTGCCAAAAATAATGGCAACTGTGGGATTTTTCGACCATGCTTTGACAATATCTCAAAAAGTAAGAAAAAAATCAAAAATTTGAAAAAAGCATTCCTAGATATTGCATTCTGGGTTGTAAAAAGTAAAACAGTTCAAAATTTTACCAAAGCAATATTTACTTAGCTTTCCCATAAAATTTGGGCCAAAAACATGATTTTGGGACTTTTTTTCACATTTTGGTCCAAAAATGACCTGCCATCATGTTCAGTGTGCAAATTCACTTCTAGAAATGTATAATTTTATTTAGATTTAATTATCCGTTACTGAGTTACAGAGCAAAAACCATTTCTGAAAATGAAGGGTTGACAGGGCCCATAAGTTTCTAGCCATTGCTATTCATAAGAGTACTTACCAACTAAATGGTTCTTCCTGATGTCCAATACAACAATGGTAGAGTTTTCATGTAGAGAATCAAGGAAAGCTTTAGCCCCAATATTTGATATACCACACTGCTGAAGATCCAAAGCTGTAAAAAAGAAAGAGTTCTTTAGACTGATAGCCAAGGATAACCCAAGAAAGCCTCTTATGAATCTTATTTCCATTGGGGTCCTAGATCTTTCTTTAATATTCAGTTTTAGTGCAGGAGGAAAACTGGAGGACCCGGAGAAAAACCTACGGAAGTGAGCATGGACTGACAACCAAATGCACATACAGCGCTGGGATCGGGAATCGAACCCGGGACTCATTGGTGAAAAGCGAGGGAATAACCGCTGCGCTAACCCGCTTCCTTTTGTAGAAACAAAAGATTGGTGGTGCTCATTATTTACTATTTTCCTCATATATAGTTTCCTGTCCTCTGATTGGTTAAAAGTGAGGGCCTGGATTTCACTAGCCCTATAAATTTACTATGCCTGGGGCATATTTTTCACTAGGCCTGCTCAATGTATTTTGTGTCGTGTAACTCGAGCTTCAAGCATGTGACTATTAGCATTCATGGTCAAACACGCACTGCAGTGCGTAAGCTAGTTATCTCGTGCGCACAATACGGCGCGGTCAGCACTGAAAGGAGAAACAAATATCGTAAATTATCATCGGGCGCTTTGAGTGCTAAAATGTTTCTTTTAACAAACAATCTATATATTCAGTATATAAAACGAATATTGACTACTTTAAATTCACATACCTTTTAGCCACAAATCATCTCGTAAGGCTTCGGCAAATGCAAAAGCTCCATCATCTGAAATAAGAGGGTTAGAATTGAGCGTGATGCGTCGTATACCGGCCATTCGATCTAGATCAGGGCGGCGATATCGCAAACTGTCTTTCCATGCTTCACTATGTCGGTTGGTTGACTGGTGCTACACAAAGAATATCAAATAAACTTGAATGAAAATTCTGTTAATTCTACTTATAGTAACATTTATTTTACAGGACATCATGCCGATGAGGTCTGTCAATCATGAATGAAACTATAAGGTTAATGTTTTAGCGATTGGTTCCGTAAGATGAAATCCTTCTATGAAACTTAGGACGTGTTCACACATAATAGTCATGACTAGTCATGAATGGCTCTAGAGCAAGATAAGTTAGTAGCTGCGTTCACACTGGGACACGACTTGCATGTTAAACTAGTGGTACGTCATTTTTGGTTACGAGTGAGACACTTTCTGTAAGGGCTCTTCCCTAAATTGAGGTACATAGGAATCCTGCAGGAAGCAGGGAGGATTCCTTGCTCCAAAATTCTTTTGTTCCTTCTACTTGAAAATCCTGTGTCATTAAAATCCATTCATAAAGTGAGCTCTCCTTATTGATTTTTAACGGCTTCACTGAGTGTGGTTTTATGTAGTTTCTATATGATTTATTGACATATTGATTCAAACTACTTGAAAAGCAGGGGTTGTCAATAAAGGTACTGTTAAAAAAGCAGTGCTCCTTCCTGGTCTAATCTGGAGCGCTTAGTGTTCCTGGGGGAAAGAGGGCTTGGTAATATAGGGAAGAGCCCTAACTGCATTTGCACTGGGAATTTGCTCATGAGCATAAATATAGTGATGACCAAATTCTTCCGTGTGAACATGCCCTTAAAGGACCAATTGAATTCATGATTCATTTTTCATCCTTAAGGTCACCTCTATCAAAATTGATTTTTTTACTAGTAAGAATCCTTGATCCTTGATTGGTATGTTATGAACCCAAAACCATTTTTGAGGAAAGTGAGAAAATTTGTCATTTCTTAATTACTGATGGTGCCTGGCAGTAATTACCGTATTCATTCCAATAACCGCCCATGCTCCAATAAGCGCCCACCAAAGTTTCTTGGGTTAAATTTGGTACCAATTAGTTGCACTCAGAGAGTTCTTACCATGCATTTGAGGTGATAAACTCCAACAAAATATATCTTTATGTTCATTTTGTTGATGTTTTGTGGTTTTAAGGTATTAAGGGCAATTTCTTGCTTTGAAAATGGTTGTGTATCCTTAGAATTTATAGCCGTCCATGCCAAATGACTTTGTTAAGGGCCCAGGGCGGTTATTGGAATGAATACGGTACATCTACAATGCTGGATAGCTTGTTACTTGAAAATGATTGGTCGGAATCAAGTGAAATTTTCAGCATACATTTATGATGAACTCTTCTTTTTATTTCGCTAGAATAGAAGCAAGGTTGTTTTCACATCAGAATCATGATGCATATTATTGCACCTTTAAAATCTCACCTTCACAAGTTTTGCCAAATGATCTGCTCCTACAGTGGTCAATCCACATGCTGCAAAATTTACTGATGTAATCGTAGGAATATGTTTCAAACCGGCAGTAAGAACCTGAGCACCATGGTCCCCTACACGGCAGCCTTCTAGGGAGAGATGCTCCAAGGAGGTATTCTTCATGATGCCCTGAAATAGAATGGCAACATTGTTTTTCTGATTAAGATTAGTATACACCTTGGGAAGAATTGCTCTCTTGTTGAAAATGAGGAGCCATCCAGTCAGGTTATTAAATGTTTACCACACACAGGTAACACATGTGCATTTTTCCATCTTATTGTTTTTAGTCTATGTCAGTTTCATAATTCTCTCATTACCTGATTAGGGATAAGACTTATCCCTATTGTTATCCATCTGTCAAATTGTTATCATGGTTGTAGCAAGCCAGCTTTTAGTGCTGGCTAAATTTAAGAGACAATTGAACACTGGAACCAATTATGAGAAGTAATGGCATTTTGCAACTGTTTTGAGCACAATTTGACGCATCAGCACTGGTTGGCAAGATCTATTATTCCCTTGAGTGCCGGTCGGTCAGGCTGAGTGCTGGTTACTGCCGACCAGTCCGGATAACCATAGCTACAACTGAGTGTCAATCAAAGTTGTTTACCAAATTCTATGAAAAAATCCTTCGAAAAAAAAGGAGCGTGACATATATATCTATTTATCCAGTCATGGCATTGTCAACAACACTAGCCTAAAGTGTTTAATTTATACAGGTTGAATAGCGAGTATACAAAGTTGAACATTTGACAAATATTCTTATTACTAGATTGCAACTGGCCAACCCCATTTTTGACTGTTGGCTTAGTATAGGAGTGACAGCACCTTGTTATTACCTTTGTTAGAATTTGTACATCCTTCCTACGCAGCGGTATTCCTTGCAGTTCAACAAACGTCAACGTATATGATACAGATAAGCTCCCGCTAAGAGCCACACAGAGGCGATAGCTCATTTCCTTGGAGCGAATCGGTGGAGGACGTCTGGTAGTCTTGAACTTTTTACCTGAAAGATTAAGGTTTAGAATAACACATGTTTTTTGATTAATAAACGTCAAAGTATGCAATACGAATAAAGTCCCTCTAAGAGTCACGCAAAGTCGATATTTCACATCTTTCATTGGATCAAATTGGAGGATGTCTACTAAACTCTTTAAACCTAGAAGTATGCAACATGCAATCAGACCCGGTTACAAGATCCATAGCATATCCCTTGTATTCTACAACATTATGAACTACTGGTTTTGTATTGTATAAGAGACTAGCAATGATTGATCAGGACTGATTAAGACCAACTCACTGCCTATTAATATTTTCTGAACGTGAATCATTCATGATTTTTGTATTATTTTTGGCTAATTTTGTTGCTACCATATGAACAAACCTGAAATATAAGTTTATTTGAATATTCATCAAGATTTGGTACGTTGTTATGATTCATAAAACAGTTTTCCCGACTGACCAAAATTATCATTTGAACCATTTGTAGTACAACCAAACAATTTCAATTTTTGGGCCTTGAGTAAATATTTAAATAAGTTAAAAACTATGGTGAAATACTGTAAAACGCAAATTAGACACATGAACTTTCATTACATTTCGTCATACACCTCGTCACAAGAATGTGATAATTCCTCAAAATTTCCCTGTCTTATGTCATTGGTTCTTGAAATGGTTCTTCAGGTGATGGTGAGAACCATTTTAAGAACCACTGACCCAAGATTAGAGATTACGCATATGCAACCCAAATTAATGAAAAATGGCAGCTATTTTGCATTCACATGACCATTTGTTGTATCATGCAGATTGTTCCCTTACCTAAATCTTGTCCATTGTGCTGAAAGTAACTGCGCACTCCAACAAACTCCAAACTCTTGTTGATTCTTAGTGCATTCAGGATAGGCGTCCAATCAGGCAGACGAATACGATCAGCATTCAAGTCTAAAGCGCCCTCACTGAGATGTGCCTTCACCGACGTCAATGGACATGTGTCTTGTAATGCACACAACTGGCTGTAGTAGCCTTCAAAATCTTGCGCACCATGTTGGCGGGCTTGGACACTTTGGATCAATGCCATTTCTAAAGTTTCCAGCTAGCTACATATTCTGAAAGGGCAAGAGGGGACATTATATGAGATTTATTATAAAGCAGTCTGATCTGACAGCAATATTTATTCTTTTTTTAAAAACTCCTGTTTTTTTTTATTCATTTATTCAATATTTTATTTACCCAACTTTGCCATTGTCTATCCCAAAAAGGAGACAGTATATAATGCCACAATTGATGTTGCATTTTAAAACAGAATTTCCAAAATGGATGATGCAAAAATCCAGAACATCTTGTTATGCACATAGTGTAGGAATCAATTATACTGGCTCTGTAATCTAAACAACTCTGCAGAGACTAGCACTTAAGGACATTAAGTTAATAAACATTCATTCTTCAAAACCAGTAGATTGACTTGCGTTTGACAGTTTCATATACTCGGTCAGTATACTTCATCAGAAATGCGATGATCCAGCTTCTGACTCCCGATGACGACCTGCGACATATATCGGGGGAAATTGCTCCTCATAGATCAGACTGCATCTACGAAATACCTTGTGCAAACTGTGATGATACATATATTGGTGAGACGGGTCGGCGCTTTAGTACACAGCTCAATGAACATAAGATGTGACACAGAAAAACTGGAAGCAACCAAAAAGAATTATACACGCCATTCAAGAAAAATCTCTGTCAGTGAACAATCCAAATCAGCTGTCGCTGATCACGCAGTACAAAACAATCATGTGATCAATTGGTCTGATGACTAAGTTCTTTGCAAAGAGGTCCCGCCACATACTCGAATCCATTTGGATCAGGAAGAGAGCACCCAACACCATGAACAGAGATGAGGGGGCCCCACTTTCTCAGTCATACCTATGATCCTCTTTTGACGTCATCATCTCCTGGTAGGACGCCACCAACAGGTCGTCATCGGGAGTCAGAAGCTGGATCATCGCATTTCTGATGAAATATACTGACTGAGTATACGAAACTGTCAAACGTAAGTCAATCTACTGGTTTTGAAGAATGAATCTTATTAACTTGATTTACCAACAAACCTGATGAAACTGACAAGATAAGTTCAATGGAAACCAAGGAAGTTATAGGGGGGAACAGGTTTTCTCCGCCATTTTGATTTCACCGCCGTGTAAATCCTATGGGAAAGCGTCCATCTTGGATTGTCGCTCATGGAGGGCGAATTATTATTGTACCTCCGGCATTTTACGGCTCCGCGTGCAACACTTCGAGAGTCTTCGCAACGGATTAGCGGGAAAATTGGCGTACTTTAATCAGAGCAAGTCGCAATGCACGCTACATGAAACACGGACACAGTTTGCGCGTGAAACAAAATGCACACGCTGTATATGCGTCAGGTGAAGATTTACGTGATCTGCCTGGCTATCGGGTCAAATTCCGAATATATCCGGAGGCACAATAACTCTGCTCCATGAGCGACACAAGATGGCGGAGAAAACATGTCCCCCCCCCTATAACGTCCTTGATGGAAACACTTCTCTTTGCACCGTAAAACACAATGTATGATCACCCCGTGGTGAATAGAAACACCGAGTTTCAGGAGGGAGTCAACATTGCTATCAATCCTTAAAACTGGAATGACCTTTCTGACAAACTAAGTTCTTGAAAGATTAGCAGAATCTGCAGACCAAGGCTAGAAATTTGGCGAGAATCAGATAATCCATTCTTGTAGCATCCAGATATGAGAATCAACTTCTCTCATTCAATTATTTAGTAACTGTTTCAGTCAATTTTGATTCTCGCAAACCGAAACAAAATTCTATCCCTGGCAGACAAAGCATTAAAAGAATGATAACAAATAGAGCGTTGTTGTGAAGTTGGAAAATGATATCAGTGAATGGTATCACTGGAATAAATTCAAAACATGGCCTCACACTCATTCTGTCACAAAAGAATGTTGAATTCTGTTAATACAAAAAGCATGTTTGTGTGTGAATCTGTGTGATACTTCTTTGGGTGGAAGAGATGACAATGAACAAGATGGGATTCTATTAACATTCACAGCTGTCTTGTAAAGAAGGGAGGGGAGAATCGTCCTACTGACTTCTTGGGCAACATATTTAACATTTACAACAACGATTGCAATAACAAACGTGGCAGGACCTGTTCACTTGCTTGGTTGTCTGGACAGGTCAAGAATTTTTAAGCCTAACACAACAATTGGACATGAGGGGATCATAACATATTACAATAGAGTATGATTTGATAATCATGATGATCAAGGGGACATCATCAAACAAGCAACCAGGAAAGGGCTACAATTCAATGCAGAGTGCCAGAGAAAAGAATATTGAAGAAAACTGCATGTAGAAAATGTATACAGAAAAGAATCAGAAATCTAGATGAATGATCTACAAACTGATGGTGATGTACGTAACACGTCTAAGAAGCTTGATCAGCTATATACTACAAAATAATTAAAAGGGCAAAATTGGCAGAGCTGAAGCAGCAAATAACCTGTCAATTTTTAATCTTAAAGCTTATTCTGCTTTGGAGCAGCAAGGAGAAAAAACAAACTTCCAAAACCTGAGTTTGATGAAAAACTTGATCTCAAGCTCTATGGATATTGAAGAAACAACAACTGTTGAAAAAACACTATTGATAAAAATTGTAAACTCTCCATGATACAGAAATATGCCAGAATGGAATTTCGGAATCTTTGTTAAAAAGACGTTTATTTGGCACAGGGTCAGAAATTATTGACCTTCCGCTCCTCACATGAAAATATTAGAGTTGTGTAAATATTTCATGATAGATTGTAATTCTTTCATTTACAGAAAATTTATACAACGTATCGCAGTCAGTATCATGAACGGTAGGGTATTCTACCCATGATTGTTCAAACCCTGTTTCGGCCAACTATCTGGATTTCAAGTTCCTTAGCATGCCATTTGACTCCAAAATAGGGGTGTTGCAAAGTACCAGTACATATCAGAACCAGAACCTATGCATCTTTAAAAAGGAGAATTAATTTGCAATATCATTCTTTGATGGTGGTGTGACTATCCTGTGTTTTCTAAATCCTAAATTTGTACCTCAGATGGATTTACCAGATAAAAAATCAAACAAAGGTCCTGGAGATTTAATCTATATACATATCAAAAGAGGAACAATTTCATCAAAAATAATTTGTTTGCCAATCACAGGTGTAGAAACATGACCTTTTTTAAGTTTTGAAACTAGAAACTCAGTTTTCACACCATTTTTTGCCACCGGTGGCAAAAATTAAAATAGGTAAAGAATTGCAATTTTCTCCAATATTCCTCAAAATCATAGAAAAATACTTGTATGTTATGTTACTAATGAACATGTTCTATCGATTGAATTCATTGATATCGATTAACTCAGCGCCACGCAGCTTTAATTTGCCGCTACAACAACTTGAAGTGACAAGTTTTATCAAAAAGTACATCGCGGTCCCCGGACCGCTAGTGTCGTCTGTCATCTCGGTTTGTCAATGATGTACAAGTCCCGTGTACAGGTTTGCATTTGAACCACACACCTTTAACATACCAAAATCCATGCACCTTTAAAGTTTTTAATTTCAGCAAAATGAACCATACACCTGACACCTTAACCTTTGAAATCGGACAAAGTAGAAAATTTGACCTTGCTATATACCTTTCTCTTGACCTTTGACCCCCAAGATGACCTTTGACCCCATGCCTGTTGGGGTCACATGTGTATTGATACTACATTACAAACAAAATTATGCTTAGTTTAAGAGATATGGCCATTTTTTGTCTTACCAGATTCCATATAGGATTACATGTAAGAGCACCATCTTAAAACGTATCGTATTCGTTAATTACACAACCGATCGGGCCAATTTTAGGATATGTTGTGCACAATACAAAATAAGGTAGGGTTAACATTTTGAAGGGGTAATTTCTAAGATTTTTTCCAGAAACTGATCCATGCACCTTTAAATGGTATTTTTCAGTGAAA
>JXSR01S008039.1:21211-40208 GCA_000969725.1 Ophiothrix spiculata
TTCTGCATAACCTCCTGAGTTAGTGACATACACCAAATGTCTTGAAAAGATTCTTTTGTCGATTATAAGTCTTGTTACCACGAACCAGCGGCACCAAACGCCACTCGCTTTGCGGATACATTTTTGCCGGTGTTTCAAAGGGTGGGGTACAATACCAATTTTCCCCAATGAAAACTGAATGCCACGCAAGATGGAGTAACTTTTGTATGTTGCCGAAAATTATTTAAGCACCATATTGTAGAGATAACAAATAATTATTGCTGACACCTCAGAGTGTCATTGCTAGTACATAGATATTTGCTCTAAGAAATTATTATTAGTGGCAATTCATATCTGAAGGGAAACAATAACCACACTTTGTTGTTAAATACCACATTCTACAGTCACCAAATAAAAAAAATAAGATTTAACAGTGGCAGCAGCACTGAGAATTTCAAAAAACACTGTGAAATTAAATCAACCTTTGAAGTAATGGGGAATTTGAACAGATGAAATCGCCACTCTTCCATAACACCTGGTAAAATAAGTCATTCTATCTTTTGTAACTACGACAACAGACTGTGTTCCTGGATGCTTTTATGGTTCAGGCTGTAGAAGGTTTTTCGTTTGGGGTTTTCGGCTTTGAAGATAATTTTGTTCAATACCATTTTCCGTCGAATGTTTACTGTTCGTAATTCGGAGAAAATCTTGTTTCTTTCCCTCGACACTGTTGTGCATTCCATAAGCAAAATACACGGCCAACCCTGTAGCATGCAGAATGTATGTAGAAATAAATAGAGATGGGAATTAGATCGCTGTTGAAGTACACATTGGATACTACATGACTCAAATTGATACGAACGAAAGATACACGATACGAGGGGTCTTCAATAAGTTTGTGGTCTGATGTAGAAGGAAACAAGGAATGTCGTTTGAATTTACATGTTATGTAGTTCAACGTATAAATATCGCCAAAGTTACAAGTGAATAACTATTGTTTCTATTTTATCATGTTTTATAGAAACCTAAAACTTGCCTGTTAGAGGTTTCCTAAGTTCATAATTAAAGCAATATTGTATATAAAGTGTTAAAAATGAAGCGCCCCCTTCCACCAATGACTTGTGATTTTTTAGCTTATTTGGTTTGTTTTGGGTAGATATTAATACCCTCCTAATGATTTTGCTTAAATATAATTAAGGGTTTTTTATGCCCATTTGTTGAATTAAATTCGGGATCCATTCTTCTGTGGCAAAACACGCTTTTGACAAACTACACTTGACGATGCTTTTAGATAGTCACACTCCTTCAGGCTGATTTTACTCAAAATGATTTCTGATCAAAATCTTATAGTATTGCTTTAAGCATTAAAAATCTATCCAATTTAGCCCTTAGATACCATGAACTTCCAACTCCGTCCCATTCCTGACATTTTGTAAATATGCAGCCAGATTGTTTTCATGCTATTTAAAGCAGTAATCTTTGACACCTTGTCTTTGTTGAAATCGTTGAGTGTAGTCCCTGGAAGAGAGATTTATAGCTTAACAAGTCAGTCTGTTCAGTTTTCAGGGTCAACTCCCAGATATATACCTCTAACCATGCTTACTGTCAAGTGAGATTCTGTAAAATAAAACTGAAAGCAGATGACTTGAAACTTTGTATACTATTATAACACACTAATACAAACGGTATAGCTCATCTCCTTCTACCTTAGACCACAAACTTATTGAACATTAGCGTACATACATACAGGGTGTCCCAGAAAGAATTAACTCATAGCTTTGGCGGGTCATAACTTCAAAAGAATACAATAAAATCTAGAAATTTAACTGGATATGTAATGTACAGCTCATAGACTACTTTGTGTGTGAAAATCACGTGATATGGATCAATGGTTTTGATGATATGCTCGATTGCGTTAGAAGTGGTGTAAAAGGCTTCTGTCCAAGTTTCAATATTGATGGTCAGACAAATATTTCCTTCAAAACTCAATTTAAAGCTTAAATTTTATTTTTATAATAAAGAAATACGTAAGATGTAGAATGTTCATAAATCACCTATCATAATATTAAATTACATTAAGGATCAATTGACAGGTATTAAGCCGCATTTTAATGTCACTGCTAGAATCAATTATTTGTTACAAATCATTAAAGAAAATACATGTTTCATGCATATGAAAGTTTGTTTTGGGGTTTATTGGGTGTGTGAAATTGGGTGTGTGAAATGGTGTGTGTGTGTGAAATGGTGTGTGTGTTTTATTTATTTAGTTATTTTTTAAATTTTATATGTTAAAAATGTATTCATGAATAACCACGTACTTTTATTACACTTGGAGGGCTAAACATAGTGCCTACAATAGGTAAATTTAGTTATAAGAAGTGTTAATGCGTGCAGTTTGAACATGGGCTGTCTTCTGGCAGTATCATTTTGCTGTGCAGTTCCACACCACATTAAAGAGAAATTGTTCTAAGATTTGGTGAAATCCGGAGCATAGAATACGTTGGGCAAGAATTTCTAGGAAAGAAAGATATTTGAAGAACTATTTGATACAGAATGCATGTTAAGAAGCTCTTCACGAAACATTATGTAAAACACAATGTCGGAGAATCCAAACAGGCCAAAATAGGCCTAAACAGGGTTGCAAGGTAGAACTTAACTTAACTTAACTTAACTTAACTACATTTATAAAGCGCAGTAAACAATGTTTCGACGCGCTGTACATAGATATAGCAACAAATTAAATACACAAAATATGATAAAAACAGTCAAGAATCATAAAAAAACAGCAAGTTTTAAAAAGGAGAAATATCGCACACCCAGAGACAATCCGGAAAACACAGAGGTGAAGAACAAAATAACGGATGGGATTGCCTCTGTGACTACAGCTGTGCCTCTGAGAACAGCTTGCTAACAAAAATCTAATGCTGTATTCGGTATCTACACAAGATAATACAACAGACACGAACTTTTATTTAAAATTGTCATGTTCATAGAATGGGTTTGTTTTTCTGGTATCTGGTCTTGCTATGTTATCGGATTCATTGCATGTCATGGCAGTAAAGCATCATTATCATTCAGATTAATAGATTAGACATTTACGTATTATTTGGATGGCCAAGTTTGGACAAACAGCGATAAAACCCCTTCAGAAAACCTGTGACTTGTCGTTCATGTCACAAATAACGCGAGCATAAACTGAATCTGTTAACAATCTCTGCCATTTGATGTTAATGGAAATATCTGTCTGACAATCAATATTGAAACTTGGACAGATGCCTTTTACACCACTTTTAAAGCAATCGAGCATACCATTGATCCTTATCAGGTGATTTTCGTACACAAACTAGTCTATGACCTGCACATTATATTTCAAGTTAAATTTTGTGATTTTATGGTATTCCTTTTAAGTTACGACCCACCAAAGCTAGGAGTTAATTCTTTCTGGGACACCCTGTATAAAACATCGTAGAACTACTGTACAGTAATAGATATACAATTACAGTAAAAATATGAAACATCACATACAAAATAACGACATCCCCAAATGCATGAAAAGATTGTATTTTTACATGACTTTTGATTTAAATTGAAAATGGATCCCGAGTTTCGAATTGCATAATCGGAGAAAAACTTTTTCGATTAATACTCTAATTAAGTACTGGGTATTTCTGGTTATGGTTTTGCGTTTATTTTGTAAAATAAGTTGAAGATATTTTTGGAAGTAGATTTTATAATATACTGTAAACTCATACATAAATATAACGAGAATTAGGCTATTTTATTTTGAAATAAGTTTGAACGTTTTTCTACAATGTAATGTTGTCTTGTTTCTAATATCATTTGCATAAGATGTAAATAACAGCGGTCCTAGAATTGATCCTTGAGGAACACCAATGGGGAGCCATGCATGCAAATATGCGTGAAATGTCGAAGAGCTGTTTTCTTGGATTTGAGATTAGATCAGAAATGATACAGACAGATACATACATACAGAATACAGAATATCAGAACGACAAAACATCCCGAAATCCGAACATTTTTTGAAGAATTAAACCCGTGTATCGAAAAAAAAAACCTTCAATTGGATAGTCTTACATGAGTATCATTTTCGAAATACCCATAGCGTATCGTGTAAGTACCACTTTAAAAAAAATGTGCGATTCGCAAAAGGTAAAAACCCAAAGCATACGACATGACAGCTCCTTTTGCGACGGATGATCACCCGTACCTTAAATTATAGTTACAACTATAATTCTCGAATCTGTAAAAACAAATTAGAGATTGAAAGAAAGATTCTCTTACCAATAGTAGTCCACACGGCGAGTTCCATCCAAGCGAGGGCTTCAAAACGCACCATTAGAATAATATTGAATAAAAGGCTCACGAGTGGTGTTATTGGCATTAACGGAACCTGAGAGAATGTAACAGGTAAAAAAACAAGAAAAACTACTTCTATACAAGTGCACTATGTTATAGATAAAAACGTTTACTACATGCATGTTGCAAGTGAAATATCATGGGACAAAATCAACGCATGAGTTTGCACGTGCGGTAACTTTGAGGTCCTAGAGGCTGAGTGAATTGGACAGCAATCAAAATTGACGAGGAGTGTATTATTTTGTATCATTTCTCGAGAAAATGGAATGCAATTGACCATTCCTATGATTGTCATATTGCGTCGTTGAGTGGGTGAATCCACAGAATCGGAACTCACGAGGCTTAAGAGCTCAGACCACTAGATCGTCTATTCATTCCTATGCAAAACAGCTTCAAGATCATGGCGGATATCTTTTTTGAGATTATGATCTAGATGAGCTCACAAAGTGAAAAAATAAACAGGGTAACCTTGATAATTTTGCTTGGTCGCCGCGAACATAGGATATGCTCAAAATTTCATTTTCCGACTTTCATGTTGAAAATTTCCTGTTGTTCCATTAACCACAATCTATCATACTGTATGCAATTGTAAATAATGTGTGTTACTGTGTGACGTGAATAAAGCCAAAATGTAACTGTAAGTGAAAAAAAATCATTTTCTCCCAACTCGCTACAAAATTTCTCTAGACACTAAAAATCTGCTCTCAAAATTTACAAAAACAGCAATATTATAGTGATCTTTAACCAGAGTGACTACACTTGAACCACAGAACATGATTAAAAAGAAATTTTATCAAAAAACCTACTTCCGCCAGTTTTGAAGCTTTTACTTTAGAGAATGCAATGAAACACATGGTCCCACATATTGCTCTGTACCGGCAAACCCTTTATTTAGTGGTGTGTGTTCTTATACGCATTTCATCTTGACTATAATAATTCAGTGTCTACAGTTAGAGGTTTTCGATCAAACTCGACCAGAATGTTTGTCTGACCAATGACTATCCATCTATTGCTTTTTGGCCGGTTTCCTGTCTCTAGTTTGGCTTCCCTTCGTTTTTATTTTTCTCCGTGTGAAAAATGCTATAACGCAATTACAGTACTACATGCAATTTCAACAGATTGGTAGAAATATGGTTGGATAGCGATTGCCAACCAATAGACCCCCTTTAATACCTTTTAAACGCAAAGCTGACACCAAATACCAAATGATCCCGTTTTTTTGCCTTTTTCTTCCAAGTTGCACATCTAATAACTCAGTTCCCTCCTGAGCTGAGCCTATTATCACTCATGCCAGGCTATGCATTCTGGAGATGCCTATTTTTCACGAAAAATGCTTATCCATATGTCAGTGCCTGAAATGTAGCTGGGAGCCGTGGGTTTCAGTGCAACTGCATAACCAATCACCCATCAACCATCATCAACTTTTTGGTTGGTACTTTTTGTCAAATAAATCACCCTTAGCTCTTGGACTACGGGGTATATTCTCTCCCCGGGGCCTCCTCTAATAAGCGTACACATATTATTATCTATACGTACTTTGAAAGTTATACCCTCTGAATACTGGCGCAGTATCCAAAGTGGTGCACAGCTAGCCAGAGCCAATAACATAGTTGCTATTAAAGCAAAAATGATGAAACCATTACCGCCCGTCAACTCTTCAACCTGGTAAGTTAAGATTGCAAGCACAACAAATGTATTTACAACAGCACTCAGAAGACAGAAGAATATCACTGTTGTAGGATTTTTGTCAGCCCACCGTCTCACTCCATTGCTAGTTTCTGATATGAGTGGAGTATCTTCTTGCAGACTTTGATCGCAGGTGGTTTGAGGTATTGGTGTCGATTTGACATGTTTGAGTAGAGGCACCTTCTCATCACTTTCATCATTACCAACTTCCAAATTATCATCCATAGCACCATAATTTTTATCAGTCAATTTCATTCTTGGTGGGCTATATCGTAAGCATATACACGCTATGGCAACTATCAAGAACTCACAAAATGCAGCTAGAGAGAGAAATTGAATAAGAGATTCAAAATCTATGAAAACACTGAAGAAAACGGCCAGTACCGCTCCAAACATTGTTGCATTGACTGGAGTGTGCGAAATCTTACTAGTTTTAGCAAAAATAGCAGGAAGAAGACCATCTCTTGCCATGACATAGATAGCACGCGCCAAACAGAAAGCTAAGTTGATCACACCACCTGTCATGCTGCAGAGAGCTCCAATTGCAACGCAAATTTCCATCCATGTTTCATCAACCTATGAAAACGAAATCAATATACTAGTATCTAATCAATTCTCACAAAATTTGGAAGCTATTTGACTATTACATAGGGCGCAAAACTCGTTATGTGCAACAGAAGATATTTTAACGTGTCCCGTCTAAATGGGTTCTATCGACCATAGGTAACATCACTAGGGTAGACACAAATTTAATCTATTGCACACGGCTCTGTCAGGGATTCTAGATAATTATGGGATAGGAATCTGGTATACCTTTCCAACGGAAAAAAATGAAGCTTCAGCGCAAATTTGTAATTCGACGTCACAAAATTAATTATGTATTCAACCAATCACGTACAAGCTCATTAGTATGCTCGATTTTAGCTGATTTTGTCAACAAAATTTTCCTGAAATTCTCTTGAATTTCAGTGCAATAAAAGTGAAAAATAAATAGACCCAGACCCATACAGCATTAAATACACTAATTCTGAACAACTTTTGGCTGATGGTACTACACTCTTATAACGAAAGGATCAAATTTGATCCCATAAAGTATCAAATATGAGCTTATCCTTTTTGGGATCAAATTTGATCCTTTTTGGGATCAAATTTGATCCTTTCTTTTTAAGAGTGTATAAGCTCACCGACACAAAATATGGGGTTTTTCTCCCTAAACGAGTATTAAATCGTGTACAGGTCTACATAATTCGTCAGTCGTGGTTATTTAATTTATAATAACCTAATTCGACACACCAACATAATTTCAATACATTATAATAAAACCTATTTATATTCGTATAAAACCATTTGAAAAAAGAGCAGTTTTCTGATTTTCATCCATTACAATATTTCACTGAATCTATATCATGAAAATGCACTGTGCACTACAGATTTAACTAACGATTAAACGAATGTACAGGGTGTCCAAAAATTAAATGCACAACTTTAAAACCAAGATTCGCATTGACACTACAGACGTGTTTTTAATAGAAGAGAATTGTCGAATTATTTTGGTACCAAGCATGATGCAATTACTGATTTATTTTTTTTCCCCGTAAATTACGTCAAATGTAAAGAGCCCACTTTCATGCCGAGGGGAAAAAAATAATGTGTGGCTCATATGTTGGTAAGGGATAATTGAAGACAAAATGATCATTCATGAATATTTTAATGGCCTAGACAGCGAAACGGGTTTTATAATGTTCATAAAAATATGTTTCATAGTAATTTATATAATGCTCATTAACTGTTTTTCATTTGTCGAAGTTCAACCCTATTTCAAGTATGCCTATATTAAATGTCACATAACAGCATACTACTTAACATGCTTAACAAATATAACAACGTTACACTCAATGCAAAGACATATTAAATTTCAAAATATATTTTAGATAGTCTCCTTGCAGATTTCTACATTCCTTGACCTTAAATGACATAGTTTTGAGCGTTTGTGCATGTGTTCTTCCCGATCTTTATGGTTCCACTTGCAATGTTCTGTCCAGGGTTTTGATATGTACTGGCCTTTAGATAACCCCAAAGAAAGTACAATGTGGTTTAGTGGACTTAAATCATGAGAGTGAGGTGGCTATGGTTTGTTATCTTAGGAGGTTACTTATTGCATAATAATTCTACAAGATATGTATAGAGATGCAATGCGAATCCTGGTTTTAAAGTTATTAACATTTAAAAATGTGCAGTTAATTTTTGGACACCGTGTACTTCAACGTTATTTTGCCTTTGAAATAGACTACATTCAAATGTTTAAGGGGTTTTCGTACAGCTGCAAAATATCCATTGATTTTCACGCCATGGTTCAGTGTGCATTGAAATTTATTTTATTTTTTTGATTTGTTATTATTTATGAAAAATCGTTATCCCGCTGTCGTAAGCAACTGCACCTGTAAGAAAACCCCTTAAATAGATACAAGAGAAAATACAAAATAGCCATTTTATATCGCTCTTGACGTAACGTAACAAATTAGAGGGCGTGCTTACAGCCTGAAAAGCGGATACAAACGGAGACGCCGGATTGATTTCTGCCCAATCTGCTAAAATGGTGATAGCAAACACACCAGCAGAATATGCAAATATGGCCACTGTAAATGTTACGACAATTGCTATTGGAAGACCCTTCGCTGGATCCTTTGCTTCTTCTGCACTGAAAGCAATGGCCTCAAATCCTATATAACCTGGAATACAAAAAATCACCAGACATTATCAACTGCATATTATACATCTAACAGGGTGTCCAAAATTAACTGCACATTTTTAAATGCTTATAACTTTAAAGCCAGGATTCGCATGGCAACTATCATGACTATTATAGACATATGTATTGATAGAGGAGACTTGTAGAATTACTTTGGTACCACACATGATGCAATTACCATTTTTGAAAACCAATTTGAACGTAAATTACGTCAAACGTAAAAAGCGCCCTTTCATACTGAGAAGACAATGTTTGAAGTCAGGAGAATCATTCATGAATATTTTAATGACCTGTTCAGCGAAACAGCTTTTACAATGTTTATTCGAAGATATTTGGTTGTGGTTTTGTGTTAACAATTACATAATGATAAAGCTCAAAAAAATGTTTTTCATTTGCCAAAGCGTAAATCTAGAATTATGCTTATCTTTAAACATGTTAAATGGTGCACAACAGCATTACTCTTACAAACATTCAAAGTTACACACACAAGGACATATCAAATTACCTCCTTCTTGTCAAGATTAGACTGCCTGGTATTTCAGAATATGTTCTAGATGGTCCCCTTGCAGATTCCAACATTCGTTGACCCTAACGACAAAGTTCTGGACATTTCTGCAAGTGTTCCTTTAGATCTTCTTGTTTTCACTGGCTATCTTCTGTTTCAGGTCAGAAATAGTCTATGGTGTTGGGATGTTCTGTCCTTCAGATAACCCAAAATGTAATCGGGCAGGCTTAAGTCATAAGAGTGAAAGGGCCAGGGTTTGTTTGTCTTGAGCGATATGATTCTTCATGAAAAGTCAATTGATAAAGCCATTCTAAACCGTTTAGCTGCGTGAGGTGTCATAACGTCATGGTGAAGTGGCAGAATAGTGTCAGCACTGTATGGTATATTGGCTCAACCACTTTGATTTTTCAGACCTTCTTACTATCTTATAAGGTTACTGATTGTATAATGTATGGTACCACAAAAAAATCTACAAGTTTCCTCTATCAATACATTTGCCTATCTTGGTTTTAAAGTTACTAATATTTAAATATGTGCAGTTAATTTTTGGACACCCGTTACTTTGACATTATGATCCTAACAACTGATGATATTCACTGGTCTACAGTGTGTCCCAGAATGAAGTTATCAAGATTTCAACGCCACACAGTTCACAAACCAAATCGTTTCAGACATTGAAACTTAGTGACAATCATGCCTGAAGTCTGGACTTTGTGTGGTGCAAAAATAAAGAAAATTCATGCATTGCTTTTCTAGAAATGAGCATTTAAAGCTCCAGAGGGGTTTGGACACTTTTCCCAGTTTAGGTAAAGTTGTAAAAATTCAACGGAGATTTGCAGCATAACCATGCAACAAGAACGTCATATTTACAGAGATAGTCATGATAATATTTGTCCAATTATAAGTGTCTTTGTTTTCAAGATTATATTAACCTAAATCTGGTTTCTTTTCATCTGCAAAAATCATTTAATATTTTATTAGGTAATCGTATTTGAAAGTACGCTAAAGGGCTGGTACCCTGATAGCAGTGGTTGTAGAAATATGGTAATTCAAAGCAAACAATAACACCTCATTTGTCAATGGAGAAAAGAGTATCATGATTGACCAATACCTGGAAAGTGCAGGTATCATTGAAACAATGGAAAGATTTATTTAACATTACCAGATATCCCCATCGCACAAGTATTCCATCTTAAAAAATGTCAAAAAATAAAAGGCTGATGGTATCGGATGACAGAAGGAACTGCAAAAAAGTAAGGTAGAAGCCGAATTTACATTCTACTGAACCTTTATTAAGACTCCAAGGCATCATCAAGGAGAAGCAACATGCGAAACAAAACAGAAATGTTGGTAAAGATGATATCCTAGCTCGCATACTTCCCCTGCAAATTTCCGCTGGATTTTTACGACCTCTCCAAACTGGGAAAATTGTCCAAAGCCCTTTAGTGCTTCAAACGCTCACTTCTAGATAATTTTTGCATGGATTTTCTTTTTTTTTTTGCACCAAAGCAAGTAGAGACATTAAGCATGATTGTCACAAACTTTCAGTGTCTGGGATATTTTAGTTTTTGAATTATGTGGTATTGAAATCTTGATAACTTCATTCTGGGACACACTGTAGAAAAAATCGAGTACAATTCTAGTAAACATTCCTGAGGTGCACATTTGAAACACCATTCTAGTACAGTTTGGTACGATTCTAGTACAAATTTTTGTATTAAAAGTGCACTAAAAATGTACTAGAATGTTGTTCCAAATGTGCAACTATACCTGTGTTTGTATGCCTGTGTTGAGTTTTTAAGAATTTAATTGACAATTTCTTTCAACTAGGTATGGATCCAAAGTTGGTAAGGATCTATTAAACAACATTTTCAATACGTACTATGTCTACATAGTTAACGGATGTACCACAGGCGCATTCATTTGAGATCATCTGAGATAGGTCAATATGATATGCTACGTGCAAACAGAGATACGTACACTTTCATATAATATTGGTGCAAAGTATTAACATTGCTATAGTTCTATTGCTAATGGCATTAATTTGCATATCTGATGCAAAAACACTCAATCGCCAAAGAAGTGCTAATCGGTTTGTGTGTATAGTGTGGGCCACTTGCTATAGAAACCTTGTGTGTTGTTAGCAGTTCTACAGAGAATATCTTGGGCCCGGGATCTTGGGTTGCATAGATCTATACTCTGCACGCATGCGACATCACACTTTATAGCATTGTTTTATTAGGGAGCCTTCTATTTAATACGGATGGTGTGAGAGACTGATGGTGAGAGAGATTTTTTTAGGGGGCATGTTCCCGCCCCTTGCTTCTGCCGCCTATGAAGCACTGGCGTAGCCAGGATTGCGGACCCCGGGGTGCGCAAAAAAAAACCTTGTCCAAAACGGCGACGGATCCAGGGTTACTACTAGGGGTACCTGCCTGTATTAGACGGGTCGCTTAATGTATTAGCAGTAATTATTAGGACTACTGCGTCCTTTTTTCGTTGTTTTGCTATTATTTTTGTCATTCTTTTTTCCATTTTTTGTAGACCCCCGGGGTGCGCGCGCCCCTTCCGCACACCCTGGCTACGCCAATGTGAAGGGACGCAAAGAGTGGTACATTTGCATATGTTATGAGTTATTCGTGACCTTGTCTCTGTTGACATGCCCACATGTTTTACACTGGTAAGGAAAATAACAAAGTTTGTCCTTGCTTCGACAGTGACACATCATTGTTGTCACTCATGCAAACCATGTCCCCGTCCCATTGCTACTGTCGCCTAAGCTATGGTGGGACTCAACCTTTAAAAGAGAGTTTGCGATTTACCGAACGAAAATGAAAAGTGAGTTCTATTGAAAGTCAGCCAACCATTACCAGCTTGAACAGTACAGCACACCGTGGATTGCAGAATTTCACGTACACTTTTACGTGGATACTAATTACTTAATCGATATCCACTATTGTTTTAAATAAAGGCTATGTCAAAATCAGATGAACACATGCAACAAAAATGTCCATACATACATACCAGCACTAACCGAGGTATTATTGCATTTATCAAAGGGTAATGAAGGTAATGGTTGGCTGACTTAGCACGCACGTAAAAAGACCCACTTCAAACGGTAATTTTCACATGTGTGGCTGCTATTCGTTTCCGTTCAGAGTATTGGCTTTCCCAAGCAGATGCGTAGAACGTGAAAATTGTACACAGAAGTCGATGCAAAATCAGAAAATTCCCATTTACGGTTGTGCAAGTTTGAAGTTTGCAATCCAGAATCTTTACAACCAAACGCAATAAAACCAATTAACTTTGCACTTTTTGCTATATCTCATAAATTGATACTACCAATGATAGGCAACATTAAATGGACATGGTTGATGATGGGCTTTAGGCCAACCTCTTGTATATAATAACATCGTTTGGATTCGTGTAATTACAATAGGCGTTGTTATTTTGATTTTATTTTATGTCTGTTTCAGTAATTATGTAAAAGATGTGTGCTATCACTAGAAGTATCCGTCGTCAAATTGAAATCTCCCAAATATATTTGGAAGGCAGACATCTCAGGGGACTACGAAGTTGCACAACTCATCTCCTACTTTAGGCCAGAAACGTATTGAATACCCCTCGTATCCCGATGTAACAAATAGAATTGATCTGTCTATTCTATAGCTTACTGCCTGTAAAGTGATAACTTACCGATGAAACTGGCTGCAGCGCCCTTCATGACTCCACTGAAGCCCATTGGCATAAATCCTCCATTGCCGGTCAGATTTGAATAATCTGCATACACAAATGCTACTATGATGACAAGTGACACGGTGATGATATTCAACAGCACAAAGACCCCATTTGCTTTCGCAGATATTTCGGTGCCAATTGCTACTAATGTACAGGCAAACAAGGCAATAACACCGGCAATGATGTCAGGGTATGCTGCAATCAGAGGAGTATCCCATGTTTCACCACGCAGCATCACTTCAATAGTTACGTTAGACATACGTCCACCTATTGCGTCATCGAAATAAGCACTCCAACCACGAGAAACAAAGGCTACCGAAAGGACTCGAAAAATAACCGCATTCCATCCTATCGTAAAACCTAGTAGCTCGCCCATGCTTACATATGCGTAGAGATATGACGCGCCAGTCTGTGGGATTCTTGTCGCACATTCTAAATAGCACAAGGCTGCTAAAAAAGCAACCAATCCTGGAATAAAAAACAAGATGTATAAAGAATAATATACCTAATTAATATATGATACGATTGATCATCATTATTACTTTTGCAAAAAATATACAAATATAGACGATTTCTAACATCACTCATCTAAAACGTATTTGTAAATCCTCCAAACTTCTTATTTTCAATTTACTTTTCCTTAGAAACTCTTGGACTATATGAAATTAAATGTTGCGTGAGAGCACGACCATTTGAAATATATTGTTCCAATAACAACAAAACAAATTCGATAGTTTCAACTACCCAATCGATATTGATCTAATTATAATAAATGAAAGATATCTGTTCGCACTGTAATTGGTTAGGCCCGGTGCAGACTCCTCTATCGTATAGAATATTTTGCTTAGAATGTTCTATGCTGACGACAAAATGACGTAGGTCATCGAATAAAACTGTGTGTTTTATTCGATGACCTACCTCATTTTGTCGTCAGCATAGAATATTCTAAGCAAAATATTCTATACGATAGTGGAGTCTGCACCGGGCCAAAGTCACCTCTGCCGTGGCCGTGTCCATTTTATGTCATTATACCGTACTCTAAATGTACATGCAACCACATAGACAATGTAATAATAAATCCTTTTTCACAGAATTAGAAGAAAGCTTTCAGTCAATCCTTTATAAACTTGGTCAAATAATCATGTTGAAACTATAACAGAAATTAACGACCGAAAACCCGTTAAATTATCATGGTCAAATAAGCTGTAAATGTTGATTTTTAGGGGCGTTTGACTGGCGTTGACACAAATGACTGCCATTACCAGATTACCACAGATGTCTCGTAAAAATTGTAAGAAAATCCCCTATATTTTGCTTTTTCTGGTATTTTAATTCAGGATTTGATCAGTACGGTTTCTGATATGACATAATAATTATTTTTTTAACAATAAAAAGATACTAAACTAATTGGTGAATTAAATGTTTTATTCGTGAATTAAAAGTTGTATTCGTGAATTAAATGTCTTAAAACTTAATTTCATTTTTCCGAGGTGATCTCAAAACCATGAATATGCCCGAAGCGAAGCTGGGGGCATATTCATGGTTTTGAGATCACCGAGGGGAAATAATTTAAACCATGCCCCGAACAAAAAGCAGTCAATATTCGTTTTATATACCGACTATATAGATTTTTGTCATCTGGTCGTTAAAAGTACCGAAAATGATTTACGATATATGTTTCTCCTTTCAATGCTGACCGCACCATATTATGCGCAGAATGTATTGAGCGGGCCTAGTGAAAAATATGCCCCAGGCCTAGTTATATCCAAGCACGCACTTTCAACCAATCAGAGGACAGGAATCAATATATGAGGTATATTATAAAATCTTTTGACCTCAAATACAAAAAAAAACAGTGTTTTACCAAATTTTTGCAAATCCAAGCTATCGAGAACAATAACACATTTGAAATGCAGTTGTCTGTAAAGCCTGGTGGTGGTTCACCTCCTAAAAATCGAGAGGAAGAGCACGTACGTGCTGCCTGCGCAGACTGCATGCAAAAACGTAAGCAAAATCGTGCGACAAGTACGTTGTAGGTACCGACACTGTACGAATTATCTGACACGACGTAGCAGTTTTAGTGCATGAGGAACTTCTCTGGTAAAAATTAAGCACCTTGTTTTCGAGTACAACTTTCCTGAGTTGCATATTTAGAACATCATTCTAGTAAAGTGTTAGTACAATTGTGTACTATTTACAATTTAGCGTCTTCGCCAGCTGCGTCTTGTAAATATATCTTGGGCGTTACTTTGCGAACGACGCACTAAGCACGTACTGACATCGTGCGTGTATCGTAGGTGTAAGAACGTTTTCCTTATAAAAATGTGGTAGTCGCAAAGAGTCCGTACCTTGTACGCACGATGTAAGTACTTACAACGTGCACCACGTACGATGAACGCAACCACTCACGGACAGATGTGTCATGCGCACAATGAACTTGCAGCGTCCTCCCTGTGTTTGTCACAGGTTATTTTTAGAAGAAAAAAACGTAGTGGCCTCTTAAAAAGACGTACGAACAAAAAAAAAACGTACGACAACAGCTTGAATGGTGAATTTAATGTGCGCTGCGAGCAAGGGTAAATTGACCACATTGCGCTTGTTCAATTGTTCAGTTTACCAATCATTATAAACAAATTGTTCGATCTCAAACGAATATAAAATCAGGCTTTCATTTTTAGATTTAGTTTACTAATTCTGCTCTTCTAATTTATTAGGGGACAATTGAAAACTAATTAACCGTAATGACAGGCAAAAGCCATGATTGGCTCACCATTGACAAGGTGTAAAGCCGAAAACAACTCGGCCTCCAAACAAAATTTTCGCTACCAAACATTTTGTCGTGACGTCAAAATGACGAGTGACTCCAAACAAAATAACTTCAACACCGAGTTGAGACCGAATAAAGTTTCGCCCTAGATTGCACATGCTATTGAATTGCCATATACATTGGACCAAATGTTTGCTATCCGTTCATACTTTAAGTTCGATGGCAAATATTTGGTGACGTCACGACCAAATGTTTGGTAGGAAAAATTTTGTTTGGAGGCCGAGTATGATTTCGCCTTAATCCATCGTAATCCGTCGTCAATATTTTCTTTTGATGGAGATGAAGTATAGGTATATGATTAACAGCTAATTCCTAACACGGATCTTGTTATATATAAACTTACATCGATTGAAGTAAATTAACAAAGATCAGGGTTGTCTCATTGAGTCAGTTTATATAAATGAAATCATTAAATTTCCTACAAAACAAATCTGCAGGGTGTATGTCGAGAGCGTGTGCAACTTTGCAGCGATAGCGAAAATGCAATGCGTGTATGGCATATGTGTGTCGATAAACTCCGCGATCGCGTGAAAAGATAAGTTTTCCATACTACGCAAGGTGATGCGCTTGTTTACTCTACACCGCATTTATTATGTTTCAGGTGTTCATGATTTGTAAGAAATTTAATGACTTCAATAATAGTTCTTTTGAGCTACCAAATATTTGGTGCATTTAGGCCCGGTCCAGACTCCTCTATCGTATAGAATATTTTGCTTAGAATACTCTATTGACCACAGTGCGTCATATCCTTGATTATTTGAAGCTGCACTTTTACGGAAGGAAGGAAGGAAATGGCGTAGGTCATCGAATAAAACTGTGTGTTTTATTCGATGACCTACGTCATAGAACATTCTAAGCAAATCGATGACCTACGCCATTTTGTCGTCAGCATAGAATATTCTAAGCAAAATATTCTATACGATAGTGGAGTCTGGACCGGGCCTTTGGCTTTGTTATCTTTTAATCTGATATATAATTCCAATGCATTTTTTTTTTATTATAACGGAGGCTTGATGATGAAAAATCAATACGCACACTTGCATTTTGTTTGATTCCAAATGTTTGGTGGTTTATCTGTTATTGATTAGAAGATGCATTGGAATTAATGTAATCACATAGACTTGTTGCTCAAAGTATTTGGTAGGTCAGAAACAACTATAACCTGACCCATCCAAATAATATTTTACGTGGTTGATATTTTCAACGATTTTCAAATTAATTTAATTGGTTAACGGCTAGAGTTTCTTTTCTTCGTGGGAACGAAATGTAGCGTTACGTTGTATTTCCATGATTTTCTCTCGTAAAATGACAGCGTTTCTATCGTTAACCGTTAGACGATTTAAAAAAAATGAATTTTACGGTAGGTAGCATTACAAATCGTTAGTCATGGGTTTACAAAATTGTCAATTCGTTGCGTCCAATTTTTTTTGTGTAAATATAAATACAAATTATAGACCTCACTGATGGACGTAATGACAAGGAACTACAATTTACACATATGCTAATTTTACAAAATATGAGAAACTATTTCCTTAACTACACGTACACTGAACATTTGAATTCAAGCATTGTATCTTCACAAGCATTGTATCTTCAGTGGCTTGCATTACTCAAGCCATTAGGTAAAATTATAATCAAAGTTTAGTCCCAACCAAGTGACTCTTCAATAGAGTCACAAGAAAGTCAATTGACATCATACAGTCACGAGTTGTAAAAGTTGTTTCATCAATTTTTAGTAAACTAAGTTAACATGCATGACCAAAACATTCACTGAAATGATCCACAATGACAATGGAATAATACTGTGAGTATTTTAAAATGCTAGAGTAATTTTTAAAATAAGTTAGACCACATGGCGGCCGCCATCTTGGATTTTGACACATTTTTATCAACATAATGCATTTAAACTCAACTGAAGCTAGTGATAGGCCTGGTATATGTTATTAAATACTAATAAGAATATACTGGTCGCTTTTGGTAAATTTATATGCACTCTGAAAGAAGAAATTGACTTGTGAAATTCGTCTATAGAGAAGGTCAAGGGTAGTAAGGAAGTCAAAAGGAAAAGGAAATAAATGAAGTCAAAATAATTATTCAATTTTAGAAATATTTCTACTGTTTACTAACCTGCAATGACGAAAGATACAATGGCCGCAGGACCTGCCATCTCTCCTGCGACCTCCCCGGTCAAAACATACACCCCACTCCCAAGCATACACCCAATCCCTACAAAGCTCAGGTCTGCGGTGGTTAGACATCTTTTTAAAGGTGTAGACTTAAGATCAGAAGAAACTATTTTCTTCCGAGTTACAGCTTTAGTAACTTTAGTACAGCATCCCATTTTACATGAGTTTTTCTAGAAGGTAATGATCAAGAAATACTATAGTATATTTTTTACATATCCGGACTAAGTTCGCTGGACAAGAGGTAACAAGGTTCGATTTGAGGGGCACATCCTTGAATGAAAATCAAAAATATAGATAAATTCAATTAGCTGCCTTTTGTTTCACAATCTATATTTACTACTGTTGGATTTAAAGTAAATACATGTTTAATGTTCTCAGATGAAAAAGGGCAGCTATTGGTTTACAACAATTCTTGGTTCTTTTTAGAAAATGTAATCACACATGCTATGTTAGGTAAATCATCTTTTCATTATAACGGTTGGGTACACATTCTAAAAACTTGTATAATGGAGAATACAATTTCATGATTTGCACCATCGATCTATGATTTAGGCCAAAAAAATATGTTACTCTATGACGAGCAACACGTAATTATTTTATGCATGTCCATGTGTCTTTTATCATGTCTGTAGGCGGCATTGGTAAAATCGTTTGAATTCCTGACCAATTATTGAAAATGATGATATGATCGAGGCCTATCGTGCTTTTTAAGTTTGCTAAAAGAATTCCCTATACATACGATATAATAGTGTATATGTCTTTTTTCCCCTGGCAATTGTCATTATTAGGCCTATTGATAAATCTTAAATTATTAGTAGGGCTTAAAGGAGCTCGGTCCGATTTTTCAAAATCTACTTTCAATGTCATATGAAAGATGACCACTAAAGAAATCTAAGTTTCAAATTTCAGCTGAATCCGTCGAACGGTTTTGATTTTATGGGCACATTTGC
>JXSR01S008042.1:29764-40357 GCA_000969725.1 Ophiothrix spiculata
CAAGACAAATTAAAATTTCCCAAAACAAATAAAGTTTCAAATTTTGTGAATGTCCCTATCCATGACTTAACATTACGAAAAAAATCCCAAATGATGGTAACCATGACTAAGATTGGCTAGCCCCTAATTTGCCTATAGTCCCAAAATGTGAATTATCTACGATGGACTCCAGCTACGATAATTCTTGTGAGAAGGGGACGTAGCCTCGTAGGCACTAATTTGCCTATAAGTTCCATGCTGCTGTCTAATAATAACTAATTCATTGAATTATAACAATATTTCTAAAGATAAATTGAATTCACTTTAGTAGTCAATTTAGAGCTACAATGCCTTCAGTCTGGAGGAAGTAGTCAGACTGGAAAGGGTTAAGCTTACATAATTTGAATTTTAAGTAGTAGTTACAGACAGCCTGTAGCCCAAAGTATATGAAGTGACAAAAACTTGTGATTATTCTTAGCCAGAGGTATCTTTAAAAACAGAAAAAATACACAAATATACTTAAGATCAATCGTTATAAATACGTACGCTGTAATCTTCATGACATAGCCAAGAAATAATACATTTAGCTGATATTTTCCCGTCCAAAAGTAACTCCAGCACAGCGGCCATTTTTGTTGGTAATTGATCTACTTCCGGCGATGATTTTTTATTAAAATATATTTGACTTGCATGCTTAATGATGATGCAATTTTTAAATTAATAACTTTATATTATTTATTTAATAGTTTTTATACTTTAACTTTATTAAAAAAGAGCGTGCTATCAATTTTTGCCAATATTTATAAAGTGGAGTTCACAAAACAAACAAATGAACATTTCCCGCCAAACGCACTTGTTTTGTTTTGATGACACGAAAACTGCTTCCCTTTAAATTTGCCAGGTTTTCCTGTTGGTTTTTCGCTTGAATTTTACACGGTAGCTCTGAATTAACAGCATAGCAATATGCCTAAACGTCCCAATCCTTTCGGAGACCCGTTTGCGACTGAATTCAAACTGCACATTAGTCAAAAAGAAGTAGATATGGGCGTCAACAAAGAGCACAATATGAAAGCAGTGTATGGTGAGTAATTGACTAAAATATATTGAGTAAGCTTATATCATAATTTCACTGATATTACTTAAGTCAGCGTCACTATTCTTCGGACGATGTTAATAAACATCCAGAGTGCAGGGCCAATTGTTTACAAACGCGATCGTATGCTGCAATCCGTCGTCACGTGATCGATTTTGTCCGAGGAATTTTGGCAAAGACTTTTTTTTTTTTAGTTACAATTTCATGAAGTTCTCAAACCATGTTTATGTATTTTGAAAATTAATTTTAATTTTTTGTATTTCATGAATTTATAACTTATTTGTAAAAAGTGTTGTGCAATAGATTTGCTTCAGTTCAATTAGCATTTTAAACTTCAATATTTTGTTTTGATCAACCCTCCAGTATCAATAGCTATACAAACTTGTTTGTATGAACTACTCCCTATATCATGTAGGAGTTCAGGTGGATGGTAGAGCTCAATTTGCCAGGTTTTATTGTGGCCATGTGGGCCATAATAGTAATACACAGTATTTTTAATAATTTAATTTCTCCGTTCGCGGGGTTTTTGGAGAACGACGCTTGTTGCTACGGTGGTTTGCGTAAAAGTCGCACGTATTTACAGCATGTGATTGGTTGTGAAGCGCCGACGATCGCGCGCGTTACTTCTACTTCTACGTTAATAATCAGCAGGATCCGTTACCCGTATATGGATGTAATGCCGATGACTTGGAGACATGCATGTGCAGAAACAAAGGTGCCTGGTGCTGCTATATACACGGTGCAAGTAAAAGCACTCGTTATGCTTGAGTTAAGCGATGCAGTACGCAGGGTAATTTAATAAATGAAAACACTATACCCACATATATCAACAGTTATTTTAAACGGTTATTATAATAAAAATTCAAACATCACTTACCTATTTTGGTTATTAAAAAATCCTAGTAAAATTTCTTATTCCTAAATCAGAATCAAATATGGCCTAAATCATTGTAAATGAATTGAGCATGCTCACAAAGATGCTTCTGATTGGTTAAGCACACATTAGGTAAGCATTAAGGGTGGGAGTTTCGGGAATTATTGCTCCCGAGTTGACTCGAGTTGGTTTTTGGGGCGGGACTCGGGATTCCCGAAATATGAGAGTGCCGTTCACGTACGTAAAATTTGTGTTTCATTGCATGTACTATGTCATGTGTGTTAGACTGCCGAATATTGCAACTTGTAATGCTGTCATTTTTTGACAATTTGATACAGATTTTCAGACTTACCAAACCACTAGTCCGTAAGAAATGTTTTTAAAATAATGACGATGTCCTTTAATTTTATTATTTTCAATGTGAAATTTGTGTGTCGAACTCGGACTTAGCTCGATGTTGCGCTGTGTTCTTTTTGTCCACTAGCTAAGTTTGTTGGTCGTGTTTCGTGTACACAGTTCAATTTTTACATGATGGAGAATTTGTTACTGCATTACTATAATTCGAACTGTTATAGACCAAAACTTTTACTACCATTGTTGCAACCAAAAATATTATAAAATGAAGGAAAAGTAAAGATTATTGCGATAAAATCAAGATCAAATGTTGCTTTTTTCATGTTATTTACGCAAATAAAACCCGGAAGTAAACGCCGCCATTTCAGCGGTACCCAGTTTTACGTTGCTCCAATGCAATGCTACTAGTACCGGTGGGAAAAGATTGCGTGACTCGGTGATTCGATCTTGTTATGAACTGCGCATGTGTAAGTGTGATAGTTAGTAGTTTATGAAAATAAGAACATCGCCATCTAGTGACAATAATAATATAAACAAAACAGGTTCATTTTTCGCGATCGAAGCGTAATTTTTTTGTTGATAAAATGACATTTTATCGGACAGCTTTCGTTTGTTTCGTGTTTTCGTCTACCGCATATTTCTTACGGAACACGAATCTTGCTCGAGAAACACAAGCCAAAAAAACTTCGTTTTTGGCTTGAGGCAAACTGTGTAGTACAGCCTATCACATAAAGGCCATTTGTGCATAAATTGAAAAATACAAATGGTACTTGAACAAACAGAAATGTTTTATTACATATTCATGAAAGGAATCTTTTTGAATTAAATTTATGAAAATCGCACTGTTCTGATCAGAGAAATCAAACGGAATGTTTCCAATGTTTACATAGCAACGGTTTGTAAACATATCTTCAAACATCATTTTTTGTGTGACTAACAACTTCGGGAAGTATTTATAATAGGTAAATTTATTATAAATATCCTTTGTCTTGTTTGTGGAGGGTTGCAGTTCGTATTTGATAGCTATGATCATTTTTGGGGATATTGGGTATGTGCACTTATGCGCAGGTTTTATTGCAGAGCTTGCTTCTGGCTGTGCCACAGCACAGCCAGATATTTCGGGTAACACGAATCTTGCGTTCGTGTACCGGTACAACACTACTTTCAGATCATTGGAAATACATTAAAATGGATTACTACAGCTTGCATACGAAAATTGTAAGTTCAATTACACCTACTACGAAAATGAAAATTTGGTACTTTTAAATTGGTACCACTTTCGGGAATCGGGAACATTTTTTTGTTCCCGAGTCCCGACTTTCACGGGCGGGACTCGAATTCCCGGGTCCCGATCCCAAATTTAGTAAGCATGCATGCTGTCACTAATTATCATTGCACATGTGCAGTACTACTATAACCTGTCACCTAAACAAAGGGAGGCCATTTTGAGGTGTGATCAAACCATGCTGCTTTACAAATTTTCAAGAGAGTTGTCATGAAAAACTCAAATTTTTGCCAATGTACAAGGAATATACTTTCAACATTTCAGTGTATTATGTTTATGCAAAAGCTTAGGATACTATAGATGCTGTAAATAAAGTCTGGTGGAATAGGTAAGTGGTAAAAAAAGGAGAAGTTTGGCATGGTGTCTGTATTTCGCTGTTGTCATTTGGATGTCTCTGTTTACACCTGAACTTCATTTGGTACTAAACGATAGGTGTATATCATAGTATGTCCAAAGCTTCAAGCAGTAAGTGCCAATACCCGGGTACTATAAAGTGTTAAAACTGAAGCACCACTTTTTTGGGCTTTTTAGGTTTGTTTTTGGTAGATATAAATACCCTCCATACGATTTGGCTCAAAGAGTCCAAGATGCTTACCTTTTCTGTTATGGCCATTTGTTGAATTAAATTCGGGATCCCAAAATTAATTCAACAGTATTAGTATAGGAAAGCATACATATCCTTTTTATTTATTTTTTAGTGGCAAAACATTTTTTGGCAAAAAAGAACTTTAAATAGCTTTTAAATAGTCACATTCCTTCAATTTTCATTGTATGATGTTTTTACTATAAATCATATTTGATCAAAATCTTATAGTATTGCTTTAAAAATAGAAAATGCCTCCTCCTCTTCCAATAACACATCTGGTGAGAATGGGCCATTAATGAGGTGATTTTGCATCAATAGTCATTGAAATAAAAAAAAAAGTACTTCTTCCTCCTTTTTTTCAAAACCTTAGCGAGAAACAAGTTTTATTTTTTACTTGGCCTAACCTCAAGTAAGTCAGCATTTTTCATTTTTCGCTGCAGTACAAAATACACAAATTGTATTCTGACAAAATTATGATTTTTTTTATAGATTTGAAATCAATGCCTTTTTACAATCCATGGCCATGCAAAATAGAAGGCTTCCAATCCTCAAATTTTCTAATACTCGCATTGCAAATGTGCATAATATACAGTAGAAACTCATTATAACGAAATCTGATATAAGAAAAGCCCTGTTATAAAGTAGTAATTTTCCTGTACTATTTTACTAATTTCTTTTATTTTTTATTGTTTTAAAAACCCTGATATAACGAAATTTTGGATATATTAAGAAGTAATTTGTCTGTCCTCAGCAACTTCGTTATATTGAGTTTCTACTGTACAAACTTTTACTTGGTTTTATGTATTCAGACTTGTCATGCTTTGGACTTCATTTTCAGGAATGATTTTGTTCTGAAACTCAGGCTCAGCAATGGATAATTAAATCCAAATAAAAGTATAGGCCTGTATTTCTAGAAGAGGATTTATACTAATGATGATGAGGTCAACTCAAAATCAGAAACTTTAAACACGTCCAAAAATCATGTTTTTTGCCCCAAAATTTTATTGGAAAGGTAACTTAGTTTTGCTTCGGTGAAATTTTGATTGATTTCACTTTTTAGAAAGCAATATTTAGGAATGCATTTCTCTGATTTTTGATTTTGTTGTCTAAAAATTGGTCCAAATGTCAAAAATCCCACTGCTGCCACCATTTTTTTGGCAAAACATTACACTTTCTGACCTATATTTCAAAAACTAAGGAAGAAATCAAAAATTTGAGAAATGCGTTCCTAGATATTGCTTTCTAGATTCTATAAAGTAAAATAATTCAGAGTAAACTAGTTCAAAGTTTTAAGAAACGTTAGGTAAAATAATGAATAAGAATCATCTGACTTTAATTTGAGCCTCTCTTTTTTCTTTTTTCCCACTCCACAGAAAAGACACTTTCGATGCTATATTCAGGTCAGGTGAAACAAACTAAGGGATTGAACAACAATACTGATCACCAACATTTAAATGGCCAACAAGTTAATGGACAAATGACTGAACATATGAATGGTCATACAAATGGCCAAATGAATGGTCATGTGAATGGTCATGCAAATGGCCAAATGAGTGGTCAAATGAATGGCCATGAACAAATTAATGGCCATAGTCCAGTAGGTGCTCAAGCCAATTCACAGCCCAATGTGTTCCAGCAGCTAATGTTGAATGCACAGAAACTGACCAATGGTCACTGCCAAATGGACATTGATATGACAGATGAGAAGCAAGACCTGGTGCCTGGACAGAGCTTTTTGGATTCTCATTGCAGATTGGTGAATTCATTACCTAATGGTGACAGCCAACAGAAACCCATGGCAACTCTAGCAGCAGGTAGGCTAGATGTGTACAGTGTATTTAATAATGTGTAAATGGAAGATATGCCAGTGTGTCCTTACATTTTGTGAAATATTAAAGGTATTGGCCATAATTCCACTTGGGGATAAAACAAGCACTTCAAAATATTAATACCAATATGACACAATCACCCATAAGAAGCTCAAGGCTCTTTGACATCTGATTTCAAAGATGTTAGTTAAGAACTTTTTATGTTTCTGAACAAATTTCAAAATGCCAGTTTTCAGGAAACACAATGAAATCAGAATGGAGGTTAGATTAACATTTTGCACAGTTTGAATTTAGAGGTTCCCACAAGTTCAGAAATTTCAGTAAGCAAATAGTTTTCAAATGCGACGCACATACAAATACATGTAAGGCCAAGTAACAAAAATAACCAGTTGAAAAGTATTTTACTTATCATTTTAAAATATGTATTTATGGAAGATGTGCCAGTGTGTCCTTATATTTTGTGAAATATTAAAGGTATTGGGGGGAAGGGTTGGCGCAGCATTTCTGCCCTCGCCTTTCATCGCTGCGGCCCGGATTCGATTCCCGGTCGGACCTAGGTTGTACTTGAATTTGGTTGTCGATCCATACTCGTCCTCGCAGGTTTTCTCCGAGCACTTCGGTTTCCTCCTGCATCTAAAATCGAAAATTCTTTACAATATTCTGTCTTTCACACCACAGAGGCGTCCCTTGAATTTAATGCATTTGCACTATTGGGATTAGCCTGGCTTTCAGCCGAAAAAATTTAAAAAAAATTTCAAACTGAAAATCATAAAACGTCATGTTTTCTATCCTTTACAGGTTGCACCAACAACAACCAAAGCCTTCAGCAATCATGTCAGATGTGTAGAACGAAGAGAGTCCCCAAGTCACAATGTAGTTTCTGCAACAAACTGTTATGTGCTGATTGCGTGAGACAATGTGAAAACTGTGAAGATAGATTCTGTAGTCTCTGCTCAGTAGTAAAGTAAGTTTTAAGATGTTTTTCTTAAGTTTTAGGACTTTTTTGCTAGCATGCAAGTATACATTGTTGTATGTGTTCTATTTTGTGCCAATTTTGAATGTTTATAGTGAAGAAGACAAATTAATATTTAAAATTGATATAATAAGACAGTTCTAAGGTTTAAAATGTTTTTGTGCCATTTCATTGCTATTTCTCCCCCAGTCCAAGTCTTTCCCAATTCATTAACAATTTCGCAACATTATTTGACCAGTAAGCCTTACCAAATTATCCACTTGGGTAAAATTAGGCTAATAATTAAATCAAATTACAAAAATGTTACCCATGTTTGCCTCAAATTTGTTGTAGTTTGATAGATTTGTTAAATATCGCTTCAGAAATTTTGACATCTATATTTAAAGGTTCCTCACACCCTACATGTAAATGCCTTCCTCTCGCACTCTGACCCCACACTTACTAAATAAGTCTGGGTACTAATGGCAGCAATTTTGTGATTATGCTACTGGAAGTCTGTTGCGTATTTGAACTTTGAATTTGCAAATGTATTTTAAATTCTGGAATGGGTTAATTTGTGATATTCAAATTCAGTTGTTTTCGAGTTTATAGAGAATATCCCATTGAAAAATTGCCAAAGAAATAGTACTGATGATTCACTAAATCCAGACATACATTCTGTTATTTTTCTCCCACAGTTATGACGAGAGATATGAGCGGATATTTTGTGTAAATTGCTCAGAGTAAGTAACTATGATGAGAGTCATATGTATGAAGTCACCATCGACTCATTGCGAGAACTTAATTTTCTACATGTCCTGTGCCATACCAAAAGCGGGGATTGATGATTTTCTCCGTACTGTTGTTTTTCAGTCGCCAAATTGAACCATGCTGGACTAACTGGATAAAAACATGAATTGGATATTGAATATTTTGTGAGAAAGTGACAATGCATCTTCAAACCAAAGATATATAGTGTGGCTGAAAAATATTGAAAACTGATCGTGATTACAGAAACAGGATTTTCCAAAAACTTCAGTGTATTTTCTCAGATCATTTGCTGATAACTTCAATTTGAGTTAAGAACAATATTTTGAAATTAAAGAAACTAGCCTAGATACCATGTTAATTTGAAAACTTATTTTCATAATGTTAAGCTTGGAAACCGTATCACAAGAAATTCCACATAGAAATGTCTAAAATTGACAGAACTTTACTTATAATGTTCTTCCCTTCTGTGAAGGTAGCGTGACTATGTCTAATGTTTTTGAAATCCTAAACTTGTAGCTCAGATGGTAAACAATTTCAATATTTAACTACACCCATGTTCTATGGATAAATGTACATGTAAGAAATATATATATACCGTAGTTAGAAAAGTAGTTTATAGTGGGAAGGATCTAGGCCAGTCCTTTTCATTTGATGACCTAACTGTTCAGGTAATCTTTTGTCTCGGCAGATACAGGGTTCCGCTTTATATGCCATTTGGGTATGTGAAACAGGCTCATCTTCTATCATCTACGTAGTACACTATGAGGATTTTATGGAAATTTTGTCTGGTTTAAAGGTAGGTGATCCGATCCAGTTACAAAATTTAACATATACTTTTGATTTGCATAGCTTGTTACAGGGGTTACATATATTTCTTTTGGTATTTAAATTTATAATTTGATTTAGCAATGTGAAAGGAATAAAAAGTGATGATCGCAACACAGTCGCATAAACACACCTATAAGTTTTATATTTTCAATGTGAAGGCAATGCGCGATCCTTCATACAAAATTGTGTATGTTAAATTTGTGACCAAATCGGGTCACCCTGTTGCTGGGGGTACCCATATTTGTGACCGTCCAGCCCGTAGGAGCAGTAAATGCCAGAAACTTCATTTTGCGCTACAGGTGAAAATACATGTCAAGGTTGTAATTTGCCAATTGATTTTTTGACAGATTCTCAATCCTAGTGCTTACTACAAAATACCAGCAAAGTTTCATTTCAAGAAAATGATAAGAAATGTGAAATAAATTTGCATTTTCTAAAGACGATCAACAGAAAATATAGGGCTTATTAATCTTTGAAAGCGTTTATCTCAGTTATATGTTTTACTCCCTGACAACCTTTGACGGACCATAACTTGACTTCGGGAAATCGTGTGAAGTTCATTAAAGTGTCATTTTAATCCTAAAGCATGGTCTTTGCAAATAATTAAAAAAGTGAAAATGAC
Source organism: Ophiothrix spiculata (assembly GCA_000969725.1). NCBI lineage: Eukaryota > Metazoa > Echinodermata > Ophiuroidea > Amphilepidida > Ophiotrichidae > Ophiothrix > Ophiothrix spiculata. Next base: position 38,938 of record JXSR01S008042.1, read on the forward strand.
AAGAGCTGGCATTTACTGCTGTTTTGGGGTGGACAGTCACATTTGGTAAGGGTAGGGGCGTGCTTCTGCAAAATTTGAAAAAACACCCATCTAAATACCAATTCTCAAGAAAAAGCGACCCTTCCGGATATAGGATCTCCCAAATTTTGAGTCAAATTTATTCAAAAATTGCATGTTTCTGCCCATCTAAGGTTTCATGAAGAAATGTTCTAATTTGCGCCATTTGACACAAAGTTTGGGAAATTTTTACAAGAAAACCCATCAAAATAGCATATTTTGCAAAGAAAAAGGACTGATTGAAATACCATAGGGTCTGATTTTACTACTCGAATTTGCGGCACGTCCCCATAACCTCCTTTGTACTAAGTAGGCCCACTGGCCTAAATGTATTGTAAAAGCTTGAAGTGAGGCTATATCTTTACATAAGCAAGTAAAACACTTGTTTTCAAAACACCCAGCTATATTGATGTACACATGCATGAACAAAGAATTTCCAAATACCCCTAAACAAATTTTAGCTTTCTATTAAAATTCTCCTAAAATATGATTTATCAGTTTTACTTACAATTTTACCCCCTAAAAATATGTTTTCTTAGATTTTGAAAAAAAAACACCCTTTTAATTGTGTCTGAAAAATTAAGTGTTTTGTTTCAAAAAACACTGTTGGAAATCAGTGATTTTATACCCATAATCACGAAACCTGCTTTCTGTTTTGCTCGAAAAAAAATCGACCATTTTCCTTGTTTTTCTGTGTGTACAACAATACAGCTGTGTGGTCCCCTTTGAATTCCATTGAGAACTCTCTATTGTCGCTAATCCAACAGTGGATCCCTATGGTATTCTTGAGCTGTCATCAGAGTGTTCAGAAATTTAACTTTTGACACAGAAAACTTCTGAATGTAAGATTGTTGCCAGAATTTGGTGAACATGATTCTAATAGAATTTGTCACCTGACTTTGTTTTAGCTATAGACTAAAATGTACACTTGCTAATGATCTCCATGCTTGAGCTGGAACTCAAGCATTTACTTTATTCTGATTTCTTGTTCTTTTTTGTCCAATATTCTGGAAAAAGAAGCCTAATAACTTATGTCATGTACCCCAAACCTTGATCATAAAATTGTGTCAGTTATTTACCTTCATTGTTGCCATACAGACTTTTATGCAGACAAGATTTTCGATTGAATCAGATCAGTTTAGACAAAATTATGTGCCAATACTGATTTGCTTTTGAAGAGCTCAAGAGGTTTAGTCCTGTATCAAAGCACAGAAGGATAGAAGGTTGATCCAGTATGTTTTTATTATGAAGGTTTTGATGTATGATACGACTTGGAATCTGTCAACAAGATCAAATCTGATGTAATGGAATTCAAGATGAAATCTTAACCTTGTGCACTAATCTGATCCGTATGCACTATTAT
>JXSR01S008042.1:54587-67399 GCA_000969725.1 Ophiothrix spiculata
AAATGTTACATACCTTTTAAATGGAGATACTACCGGTCTTTATTTAAATAAAGATGTCTCTTTATAATTTTGTTTCACAAAATAAGTTCATGGCAGTAAATATTTTGTAAAAATGCTTAATCCATTAGAAATATGTACAGATATCTTCTTGAAATAATTCTGTGTGATACCTAATTTGCATGCTTCTGATTGTCATTTAAAAATAACTTTCTGATGTTGCAAATTGGCAAATCAAGTACAAAAACACCATACAACATTCATTCTATCCGTTTTCTGATAATTTGTGGCCTTTGATGCCGTATGAGAAACAATTTTACTTCAAATGTCTTAGGCTGTTCCACTTCACTAATCACATGTTAACACTTACAATTTGGATATCTTGTTTTAGGCATAAGCTATTTATTGCCCATGGCGAGGTTGTAGAAATACATAATTTTTTCTAACTAAAGTAAACTCCGATTGCGTGCATCAATTTTCACAATTATTTTTGTAAATGGAAGATATTGAATTGGTCTTTTTATATCAGTGAAAAAAATTATGCTAGCATTTATAGATTTTGTTTAAAAAAAATCACAAAGTTGAGTACTAATCATTTTGATACACCCTGTATATTAATCAGGTTCCAACATCCAAAACATAAGAAAAATGTGTTAAAAACTAAGATAAAAATCCTCTCTCAATTCAAGTTTTACTCAGTACAAATTAAACTTGATTTTCTCAGAACTTTCTTATATAGTTTTCCGAACCAGCTCGATGCCTTTTGCCAAATTGGATGTGACTTTTCAATCAAACATCCAATAACTAAAAGCAAGGTGTCATTTTAGAGCTTACAATATAATCTTTCAGATGAGATCAAAAAATTCATTTTGATTTTGGGACCCTTATAAAGGGTACCTTTCGATATGGCGGGTCACATATTAACCACATCTATTAAACAAACCATAGTTTTTGATTGTTGTCAATGTGTGTTCATTTATTGCAGTTGACGCTGATGAATTTGAACCCTTGGAAATGACCCCCTACTCCAACCCTCCAGAATTACCCGATGTAATGAAGCCGACAGATTCTAGCACAACAAACACAGTGGAACAACCAGTGTCGTAAGGATCGTCAGTAATGTCTTAAATGGGATAATTATATAAACCAACAGATCAGTATATAGGTCCTTCTTTCATATCTAGATAAGCTTCACCACCACTTAATAAGACTTCATTTGCCTGCTAGACTTCCAGGCAGTCTACTGTGCAGAATGTTATTGTTATCCAAATGTCACATCATTCGAACTATTACCCCGTTCAGACACACAAAAAAGTCGTCTTAAGTCGACATCGAGTTCATTTTAAATTTCAAACACAACCTCAGATTAGTGGAAAGTAACTCAACTTACAACCAATCACACACGTTACGATGTTGAAGTCGAATTGAAATGAACTCGACTTGTAATTTGTAAAATGATGTACGCTCTAGGTCAATGCGCTGTGGAAGTTAACACGAATTCAACTCGACTAACGACGACAGGTGTTCACACCTACGAAAAGTTGTCTTTAGTTGTGTTACATCGGCTTACTAGCGCGACTTAACTTGCTTTTTAGCGTAAAAATTTGATGTAGGACTACTTTTTGAAAGACCACTTCAGTCAGTTCGAACTGTTCACACACAAGCGAATTTGGAACTCGATATAACTCAAATATGACTTAAGACGACTTTTTGGCTCTGTCTGAACGGGGTATATGTTTGCATATAATTTGATGGTGAAAAACTGTCAATGGGTTTTATAAGTAAAATGAAAACTTATATATCTCCTATACATCAAAGTGCAAAAAAGTCTTAATTTATTACGTTCAAATATTCTTATTATATGCTTTATATTGTTATTTTTATCAGGCCGATTTTCAGCAAATATGATCAATCAAGTAAACTTTTTCAGGATTTATTGCGTGTTACTTAAAATGTGGATGTTTGAATGATACTTTTGTTTGCTCATCTAAAAAGCCTGATATGAATAATAATAGTTTGTATTGTGAGATTTGATTTGAGTATTATACTTCGATCATGACTAAATAGGCAGGATATTGGGGTACTTTGCTTCATCCTTGATCAAAGATACTATAACACCAATCACAAGCACAATATATAAGCCTACAGATGCGTGAGTCACATGTGCAACATGTGCTGCATGCTTTTGTATTGTGTTTACCTATGCGCATATTTTTCTGTATCAATTCTCAATGAGAATGTGCGTGCCTACTTAGTGTCGATCAGAGTATAGTAATACTACTTCCATGACATATGTGATGACTCGCCCCGAAAGGGGGGACTTTGCAACAGAACACTTTTCGAGAAACTGATGAAGTAGGCAGCAAAAAATAAAGAAAATAATAAGAATTTCCAGCAGATTTTCTGATGTAAAATTTAATCGCCTTGATCAATTTCAACAAGTAAGGTGTCATTTTAAAGCTAAGAAAATGCTGTAACAGATGAAATGATAAACTCAAAATTGATATCATCTGCAAAGTCCCCCCTTTCGGGGTGAGTCATCACATATATGCACGATGCGTGAGTCACATGTGCAACATGCGCTGCAGACTTTTGTGTTGTGTTTGCCTTAGCACATATTTTTCTGTATCAATCATAGATTTACAGGGGAGAGACAAGGCACGCCGCCATTTTTATTCCAGCATGGAGACAAAATTGGGGGTATTCTGGTTTTTGCCGACAGTTGCCCAAAATGATGCATCGCACCTTGTCATAATGGTATCTCCCCTGTAAATCCATGATATATTCTCAATGAGATTGCTCCTGCCTTCTTAGTGTCGATCAAAGGATAATAATACTACTTCCATGAAATATGGTATAAGTTACATAGATTATTTTGAAGTTATTTATAGATAAAGAAAGGAGATGAGGAGCCCCTTTCACTAACGCCTAAATTCATCGCAAATGCCAAACTACATCGCAAAAGCAAGAGGTCGCCGCAAATTTGCGTTTGATTTCCTGCAGCTGATTTCACTAAGAATTCGCATGAAAAAACATCCCAAAGCATTTGTAATGATTTTATTTGCCATGAATGTCTTGTGGGTGCTTATGAGCATCCTCAAAAAAGAATCGCAAATAGAAGTCATTGCAAATTCATGATATCACATGATTTTATTTCGAGCCATATTTGGACGAAATCATCGCAAAATTTGTGATAGTCTTGTCTATGACGATTAAAAGTGAAATGATGTTAGTGAAATGAAAAAAGTCATGGCAAACAATATTGCTAGTTTTAGAATGTAGACCTTGTATCATACCCCGGGCACTTGCGTATGTCTTGCACATATGGATGTGTTGCCCCAGTAGGTCACTATATTTAGTCACAATTTATTTATTACACTTGCTTCGATTTGTTTTGATTATTTATGGTACTACACTTTACACATCCAGATTCACATTCCTTTCTAAAGTCACTGTGATGTTACTATTCCTTACAAAACAACTATCAGAATCTGAATGTGTATGCAATAATCATGCTGTTTGCCTGTCACCAAGGTGATAGATACAGTGTGAAACTTAATTTCATTTTATGATCTGTTGTGTTATGTATAATTATGTAAAATGTTTTGTCATACAATTGTAGGTTTTGTCAACAGAATGTATGGCAAAAATATGACCATATGTGATGACTCACCCTGTAAAGGGGGATTTTACGACAGAACACTTTTCAAGATACAGTACTAGTTGAAAATAGGCAGCAAAAAATACAGAAAATAAAAAGAATTTCCAGCAGATTTTCTGTTGTAAATTTTAATCGCCTTGATCAATTTCAACAAGTAAGGTGTCATTTTAAAGCTTAGAAAATGCTGCAACAGATGAAATGAAAAAATCAAATTTGATATCATCTATAAAATCCCCCCTTTCGGGGTGAGTCATCATATATTTTCATGGTCATGGTTCTGTATTTAATGGGGTCTTCTTTTGGCCCAGCTTGATAAAAAATTGACCAGATAAATGATTATAGTATTTGAAAATAACCTCTCCACTGGGTTAACATGTAGTTGTGAAGGCCTACTAATGTGAACCACTTCAGGTGCTTATATTGGGGCTCTCCACACGGACAAATCAATCTGTACTTCGCACATCTAGATGCATGTAGATTAAACTGGACTTCAGCAAACGATCGCACTAGCGTAAGTGAATGCGCGTGTACATACGCATAGTTGTGCTATTTCTACACACAGGCACACCCAAGCGTGTCAATACGCGCACCTGGAGTAAAGTCGGATTGACGCGCGACCGTGTGAACACAATCTGCACTTCTAAATCTACATTCATCTAGATGCATCTACATTTGACGCTTCCGTGTGGAGAGCCCCATTATGGTGGGAGTTTGAAAATGTTATGGTATAGATTTATCTTTATGGTAATCCTTACTCCAAAAATGGAGTTTAAACTGTCAAGCAAGAAGTTATAATTCTGGCATATATCAGTTCGGCGAACTCACAATTCGGATACGTATCCGAATTCAGATACTTATGTACATTTCGTATCCAAATTGTGATACCCGTATCAGAATAAGGATATGGAGGGGTATCTGAATTATGATACGCCTGTCGTGGCGCAGGAAACAAATCGATAGCGCAAGCTGGCAAGTACTTGTAGAACATCTTTCTTGCATTTATTATAAATGTATCTGTGGAAATGTCATTTTCATCTGTGCAATTCCAGCGGAACAGCTTCGATACATGTCCTGATAGCTTCTTATCACAGAAGGCAAAATAATTTGGCCAATACTTTCTTAGAATTTAGATGACAAATTATAATAATGTCATCGACTTTTATACATACCGGTATGGTGCGCGGCGAAGCTGGATATTCATTTCAGCTGATATCCCGTTTCAGCTGTTTTTAATCCGAATTCGGATAAAGGTATCAGAATTGTGATACGGAGTATCCAAATTCGGATACGTATCCGAATTGTGAGTTCCACCGAACTGATATTGAAAATAGAATTTTATTAGGCTATTTTCTGGCATGAAAATTTCCAGTATAAAAAGTCAGTTGATTTCAGAAATTCCACAATTTTGTTCAAGACAATTTGTTTCAATAAGGTGCGCTCTTATAATTAAGACATTGTTTCTTGAACTTTTGAACATTAAAGATAAGTAGCAAAGCATTTTAAAAACATTTGGACCAAGTATATTTTTGCATGTCCTATCCAAAATTTTAGGGTTACGGTATGTTTAGGGTTTGGGTTGGGTCATTGTTAGTGAGTTAGGGTCGGGTCATGGGTTAGGGGTCAAGTTTTTGATGGGACCTCAAGTGTACTTTTTCCAAACATTCAAAAGAAACTTTTAGGTGAACTGTTAAGAACATTTCAATGTAAATGGTGTGTTAAACTTGCACTTCCACAAAATGTATAAAGCTGTAACAGCAAAAAAAAAATGTTGTAACAGACTTGCCTTGTGGTGAGTTCAAAACCAAAAAATGGTCATGTCAAACTTGTAATAACCTTTTCAAAATAAATGTGCTCTGTTAGTAAGATATATTTGAGAGTGAGAGATACGGATTTATGCTTTGGCTTGTCATATGCTGTCCCATCCATTAGGCCTAAAAAGAAAAATTGTTTGTTCACAACCGCCCGTTAAAATGCCAAAAATTTGGGTCGGGATTTTTATTTATTTTTCTTTAAAGACCTAAAATATGAAAACTCACCATTTTCAAGGAAAATGTAAAAATTAGCAGTAGAAAGTTTCATGTTTAGTGTATGAAATACATGTCTCCTGTAAATAATGACCCACTATCGTTGATTAAGCCCTTCACTGCTTGGTTTTCGTGATAAAATCCTTGGAATGACATGAAAAATTAAAAAAAATTGTTAAAGTGGTAAAAATAAATATTGACTGACCGACCCAAAATTTTTAATTTGTCCACCGGAGGGCAAACAAAATTTTTTTTAGGCCTTATGAGATAATATATGACAGATAAATCAATAAATCCTATCTTTTATTCTCATTCTTAGTAAGTTTTTTGAGTGATTTTTAAACCAAGAATTGATGTCAATTATTTTTCAAGAAACAAACATTGGAAAAACCTACACCCGTATTTAAAAAAGTTATTCCAATTCAAGTAGAGCTGCCAGATGTATGCGTATATCTACATCCTGCCGTTATTTTCAACGCACATCTCTACTACGTTTAACGCTAAACGCCCTGTCATATATTGCCTCAAAATAGATAGCAGTTAGTAAAAATCACCCTCGGTGACTAAGAACTGTTAGTAACCAATATGTTATTGAACAGTAGAACTGTACTACATTTGATTTATTAATGTGATTTAGTAGAAAATAGTAGGCATTTTTCTGGTATCATTTTAAAAACAGCCATAGAATCATGTCATAGGGCCATTAGGATGTCATCAAAATGTTGCACTTTTACTGTAAATATCTTCCCTATATCTGTGTTATAAATACATTATCCATCTTGTTTCTTTTGCCTACATTTTTGTTATAAATAAGTTTGTATGTTTCTGTTTGAATAATTAAAATTTGTCCAAAGATATTGATGTTTTGTTAGATTGTTATCTATTTAAAATTACATGATTACTGAATGCAATATTACAAGATACAAAAAGAGGGATGCCCCTATCATTCATAACTTTGGATTATTTTTGGACTGATTAGTTTGTTTTTGGCAGTTATAGATTATAGATTAATAAATGCGCATTTCATACGTGAGTGAAATGAGACAAAATCAATGCACGCGCGGTAAATTTTGATGCGTCCAATTCACGAGGCCCGTAGGGGCGGAGTGCATTGGACAGCAATCAAAATTTACTGCAAGTGCATTGATTTTGTCTCATTTTACGAGCATAATGGATGCAAATTTATTAATCTAACTCATACACGACAGAAAAATAATATTGTATCTTTTTGAAAAGAATAAGGCCTTTAATATGACCATCAAAATTCAAAACTTCTCTAAATTAAATAAATAATCACCCGACAAAAGCAATGAAACATTCATACGCCCACCACGCCAACCGGAACGCAACGAACGCAGTGCATTGTGAAAATCCACTGCACTCCGCGTACTTTATATTCTTGCGTTCTGATTGGCTAAGTGACACACGGAGTGTATGAATGCCCTCCTAACAAATTGGCTTAAAAGATGCATACTTTTCTTGTTGACATATTTGGTATCCCAATTTTTTCCATGTATTATTATAGTCTTTGTTTTAAAATCTCAAATTTATTTTTGAATCAAATCTTATAATATTGCTTGAAGTCATTACTGGTAAAATTCAAGGAATTTTTTTCCATATTGCCTCTATTTTTCAAACTGTGTTTTGAGGTTGTAAACCCACCAAATGTTATCAAAGTTATATGCCTGTTACATACCCATACATGTATCTTGGAGGAAATCAATTTAGCTAAAAAAAGTAAAAATGATTTACACATTTTCATGAAATTTTGAAGGGGGGGGGGGAATGGTTTATAATTATTCGTATACTAATTACCACTACCATTAACTTTTTTGTCAAATTGTCAATGGTGCCCATAGATTTTTTTAAAGTTTATCAGAGCTAAAAATTGATATCAGTTTCCAGCAGTGTATATATTTTTGATTGATGGGTCCAAATTATATTGATTATAATCAAATACACTTTATGTGAACTTGATGAGTTTTGGAGAGAAAATCAATAAGTGTAAATATTTTGAGAGATAGTCAATGCAAGTGCGCTCGTTTGCTCATGATTGTTTATTTTGGCCTGAAATCTGTCAAAACATGATTTCTATGTTACTAGAACAATGCATGGTTTAATTCAAACACACACAGCTATGTGATAACAACCTGAGATAATTTGGCACATCTTGACTCATTGCTATGGTATCAACCTATGTACATGTTTTGTTCATGACTGCAGCCAAGGTTTCGAAATCCGCGGTAACGCGGCCGCGCCGTTCCCAGAAAAAAGTTGGAAGTCCCAGAAAAAAAAATCTGTAAGATTAAAAAAATAATGATAAAATAATAAAATCACCAGAATTTCTTACGACAGGTGATTTTTTTCTGGCAATATTGAATGATAGACAAATAAATGAGCGAAATTTTGGGGTGAATGTCAAATTACTGTCAAAAACCAGTGAGTTTTTAGGTCGATTTGTGCATTTTTTTAAATAAATCTCTCAGAAAATTCTCATCCGCACAATAAAAGTTCCCAGAAAGGTTAATTTTTTTCTATACCCTGGTCTGCAGCTATGGGATAACAACTTGGAGATAACTTATCACATCTCAGATAACTGCTTTATCACATCTCAGATAACTGCTTTGGCTTTAAACATTGTTATCACTCAACATGTTGAGTGATAACAATGTTTAAAGCCAAAGCAGTTATCTGAGATGTGATAAGTTATCTCCAAGTTGTTATCCCAATGAGCTCAATGTGCTACTTGTGCATTACATAGTTTTTTTGATGTCAGTTATGATTTAAAATAAATAACTTTTTTTTTTGGAATCCCTACATTTGCTTAGTCATTTAATTAGGCATGGTATAACACTATCCCATTTTGTGTCAGTGAGCATGTTGAACATCTGTTTCAAGTTGGTTTGCCTTTATAAAATCAAAATGTCTATCAAGTATCACTCTTTCGTTGACTTGTTTGATCTAGTATAAACATTTGAAATCTGATAAGCTAAACACATTTGCAGTTCCTTGTCACAAAATGTTAGCAGGAACTGTTAGGCAATACACGGTTCACTTACTGGGACCGAGTTGGTGTAGTTCACCTGTAGTGTGGAAAATTGAGATATGTTTACTGTGAAGAAAGAATTGCCATGACAACGGTCAAGAGTCACGAGTAAGTGTAATTCACCTCTCAGTGGGATAATTATTATGTTCTAAGATGTCACGTAGATCGGACTAAGGTACCTCGGGGAGTTATTGATTCCTGCTTCATTAGCAACACCAATCGTCTGAGCGTTGTGTCTAGTATATTCAGAGCAGTATGTCTGAAGCGTTTCAAAATGAAGAAGCTATTCCTCATAGGAAATGTTCCTTTGATAGGGAGTCGGTGGAGTCAACTTTGAACCAGTTAATAGACAGTTCACCTGTCCAACTTTACCAATATTCTTGCAATTTTGACTCATTGAAATCGGGTTTCGGTATATCAAGATGGAACTCATGTAATAACCACAAAGAATTTGATGACACTTCTGCAGGCAGAATCGGTGCAGATGAAAAACATGATAAGAAAGAGAGATTTTCACCTAGAAATTCAGGAACTTTACCATTTGGGCATGAAAGTCGAACTAGGAAAAATGAGTTTATGTTTAAACATTACGACAGAGGAGATGATTATATTGCGCAATACCGATACAACCATACAGTCGGTGGGACAGGCAGGAGTTGGTATGATTCGCAGATAGCTCAGACTCTTATGAATTATGTGAGGAACGGACAGCTGAAATTTCCATTTATCAGGTAATTTATTTAATTTCATATTTTTCTTGTAACTTAAAGCCGTTTACTAATATATATTTTGAGAGAAACGTGTTTAGACCCTACTTTAGGCCTATCATGAAATATTTCCTTCTTTATCATAACGTTTCTCAGACTTGCACCATGTAGTCAAATTCAGTGTTTCCACTATCCAGGAAATTACTCGGAATTCCGGGAAATTCTACTCAATTTCTGGTAATTTTTAGGAAATCATTCCAGGCAATTTCGGAAAATCTGGAAGTTCAAGATATTATTTAGATTTTCAGTCCAATTGGCAATTTTTGCACTAATTTCAAGATTCTAAAACAAATTTTAGCTAAAATTTTGCCGACCATTTTTGCTGAAAAAGTTTTTACAGCAATTTTCGATATTACAGGAAATCTCAATGAATACCATGAAATTTTGGCTTCTATTTCAGAAAATTAACTTTTTAAATGTGGAACATTGGTCAAATTTGTTTAACAATGCATCCTTTTTTTACTCTCCCATGATATGACCTTGTCAATCAGGGTATCATGACATCTACGTATAATTAGAGAGTTTGTTAATTATTGCATTGTTCTTTTACTCATCTCATGATGACCATTATACGCATTGCTATTGATTTAATCGACAGATACGTCCGCCACTTGTCAATCATCACCAGAGACCGATTTCATTAAGAGATGGTCGCTAACAGTGTTCGAATTAATAAGGAAAAAAACATGGTTGTCCTAAGGACAACCGGGTTGTAATTTTTGGTTGTCCGTAATTTAAAAACAAAATGTTCACACTTATGTAGAAAATTGTGGACGATATAATTACTTAGATCAGGGAATTGAAGAAAAATGCTCAAAAATTGTAGAATTTATAGGAGGTTCCAGGTGTTTTTTTTAACTTGCTAAGAAGTATGTTTTGACTTTGAAAAATTATGGCTGTCCGCCGGACAACCGCAGCATTAATTTAGGTTGTCCGGCGGTAGATTTTATTGTCCCGGGCAACCGGACAACCAGAATTTCAAACGCTGGTCGCTAACCATGTTTTGATCGTTAACTCCAAAAATAATAATTAACATTTTAAACAATTTAGCGATCATTTTTGGAGTTTAGCGATCATAACGGGGGTTAGCAATCATCGTTAAATGTACTGAAATCGGCCCAGGCCTTCCAACATTGTAACCTTTGAAGCTCTTTGACGTTAAATTATAATATCATCCACAGTCATGCATTTATTAAGGCACTTCAAGGTATTAGTTACGAGTGAACTCATAAAAACTTATGTGAATAGACATGTAATAGAATCAAAATAAACAAGAAAAGTTTTATTATTTTTTCTTAGAAAGATGGTTTTTCCACAAAATTCGTGAGTAGAATTGGTGGGCCAGGCTATCCACCCGAGTTCAAACCACCCTACCTTTCCCTAAAATTTAGATGAAACTTAAGTTGAATAATCGGAGACGCGACGGGTCCATATCCGGGCATCTATCATCAGCATGAAGAAAAGCGCCAATCATTTGTTCATTAAAATTATGAAATGTCAACTTGTAAAACTATATCACTCATCACTGACTTTTGTTTTATTACAGTAACCATGATGTGCAGCTCGTCAACAGCGTCCATCAACTTGTTGATCCATCACTGACTACCGGCACGTTAAATATATCAACAAATGTGCAACTCGACACACCGTCACCTCGACCGCCATCAACAACCGAAACTTCTTGCTCTTCGCAGAAGAACACACAACACAGTGACTACTGTAACACACCATCGCCGCGGCCAAAATCAGCCAAGAGAATTAATTTTACTCCTCTTAGGAGAACACCTGAAGAAATGGATCCGATTGTTCTTCCAAAAATTCATATAAAAGAGTATTTTCCTCTGAAAAGCACAAAGAAACAATTCAGTGGCAAACTTCAGAAACAGAACAACTGGTCTTGTAGGGATCCTGGTGTTGTTCATTTAGTTGCTGATTATAGGACAGCTGATAATTCTGCTTCAGCATGTAAAGAAAACTTGCCGTCATACATTGCTGATAACAAACTGTGCCCGAAACAGAGAAAGGCAATATCTGCCATGATCAAAAATAACAACTGTTTACAGAAAGCAACTGCCGCAAATTTGATGCAAGATTTGTTAACAAATCGAAAAGATATGGCCACACAGGAAAGCATCCAGTCTCTCGTGAAATTCTTTGTTTCAGATTCAAACCTGGAATCTGGTGATTCTTTGAACCCAAGTTTGGATAACTTTGACGCGTGGACTGAAAGTGGGCTGTTAACATCTGGAGGCCTGGGAGCACATCAGGAATTGATGATACATGGGTCATCTGGTGGAAGCGACAAGACTCGAACTCATGTGTGTAAAGACTCATTCAATGCTGGTGGTGCATGGCATTATGACACACACGTCCCGGTTCGATGTGCATTACCGTTGTCGAAGGACACAGTACTGTTTGGTGCTCCTTACAGTAAATGTGAGGAACATCATGCTGAGTGATTCATTAGGTCTCACGAAACTAGTGATGAACTTATGGTCAGATTCCTTTTATCCGTTTACGGTGCGGTTGCGGTGCATTTTGCATTTGACCATAAGTTCATCACTAGTTCTCAAAAAACTAATGATGAACTTATGGTCAAATTCCTTTTATCCGCTTACAGTGCGGTTGCGGTGCATTTTGCACTGTAAGGCTACTGGTAGTGGTATTATTTAAATTAAGCGCCCGATTGACTTGAGCTGAATGGTATCAGGCTGAAGCTTTACATTTTACAGCTACCAGTACCCTTTTTACGGTGCAAAACGCACCGATAAAAGGAATCTGACCTTTAGAGTCGGATCGATCTAAAAGGTGCCGCACCACAAAATAGCTCCCCATTTATACTTATTGTACAAAACGGTGTCCCAAACACACCCGACAACTCATTAATAAAGCAGGTTTCTTCAACACAGGCTTTTCTTAATTGATTATGATCTCTTTTAACAAAAAATGAAAAATGTACACCATCAAGGCTAAATTTTCGGGATACACTGTAAAATGTCACCGTTTGTTTACGGTGCTTTCCCTGTAAACTTCACTGTAATCATACCGTAAATTAAATAGATATTTCACTTAAGATAGGCAGTACCATTGGACTTAATCTAGCTATTTCTTTATCTTAAGTTGTAGAATATTCCATTTTCAATTTTTAATAGAAAAATAACCGTATTTGTCCTGACAGATTGTGTTTAAACTCTGTTTCCTATAAATATTTACGGCAATAACTGTAAGTTTAACGGTATAATGCTGGCAACTCAGCTGCCAGGTATTTCACCGTAAAAAAATGTACTTTTACAAACAGTGAATCACGTCAAAATAGA
>JXSR01S008043.1:44148-54479 GCA_000969725.1 Ophiothrix spiculata
AGAATCCTAATGCAAACAAAGATGAGCTTGTCAAATTTGGAAACCCAATGTTACAGCATGCATTGCAAGGCAAGTTTGGGCCTGAAATCACTCATTTCTATTCAAAATGTTAACTTCAATCATGACATCATGAAATGCACTAGACTCCTAGGGAAGATAATTGTGATCACCTGACTGTAATAATAATTTTTTTTAATATGGAGGCTATCTACACAGAGCATAGATTCAGATATCAATGCTCATCTCCAAGATCCAGACCTGAAAACCAGATCACCGAAGACCACTTTGATGGAAGTACGGAGGTGTCAGATCTGAATCTGTGTAGCCAGTCTAGATGGCTTTTGGATATGTGCATTGACCTGGATCTGCACTTCTGTGTAAATAGTAAATAATGTAGTTAAGTCAGACATGTAGACATGCTTGAATGACTGCAATTATATTTACCATGACTTGCTAGTGTTCCCGCAAAGGTTTTTGAGCTTGCGCCATTTCGACCAATTTTGACAAAGTTGATGAGGTATTTGCATCAAAATCATGAGCTGAGGTTGAAAATTTGCTTTAAAAAGTAAGAATGAGTATAGTTTACACATTTCTTACAGAAATCTTTTACGCCAATTTTCTCGGTTGCTGCGCCAATGGCTAGCCATACAGCCTTAGAAGGAACACTGCTTGCTATAGAGTAAAAATCCTGGTATCATGAATGCCATAAACCTAACCCTAACCATTACAGCTTCTTTATAGAGGTTCAATTCTTTCCCTGGTGTTTTTGATACAAATCATTAGGCCTATAGCTACTTACCTTATCCCACAGGGCCTGCAACTCATCTTGTCCTCCAAGATCCCAGAACATTAATCTCAAATTAGAAATATCAATGTTTCCAACTGTAAACAAACACAATTTTTATTTTAATGGGGACATTTATTAAATCTTGTAAAGCTCCTAAAATAACTTGAACGCGAATGATTAGAATCAACTAAAATTTTCAGCATGTATTTATTTTGCATGGTCATCTATCTCAATAAATTGAAAATATGTGAGGTTCTATTCTCATCAAGACAAAGTGTTAGCCAGAGGAGTGTCCAGGGCCCTATTTCATAAAAGTTAAAATCAACTGTAGTCATGGAACTTATGATGAATTACTATCTTAACTTTGGATAGAGTTTTAAATTTAGAGTTTATCTTAATGTTATTATTACTATTATGTTTTACCTCATAAACGAATTTGAAATAAAGACCTTTTCTGATTTCTTTTTCATATAACAAAGATAAGATGAATCCTAAATTTTAGACTTGGTTGATTTTAACTTTTATGAAATAGGGCCCAGGTGTCATTTTGGACACACCATTTGCAAATTAGACACCTTAGAATATTATTCATGTTTGTTCAAAAATTATTTTATTGCCATGTTTGAATTAATCTAATAAATTCACATTCCACTTTGCTTGCGAAATGTGACTGCCCAATTGCTGTCCAATTCTCTTGGCCCTTACGCCCAAAGTTACATGCTTCATTTACTGATTTGCATCAAAATTAATTGCGCATTGTTTAGTCTGTCACAAAATGATCCCAGAAATCACAGCTTATTATCTATGGATGAAAGTCATGTTCAAATGCACTATATAACTTACTGTTGAGTCCTACTGTTGTTGTAACTTTGTCCAGCCCTGCTCCTTTGTAGTTCCTGTTGAATTCCATTTGTGTTCGCTCAAGAAATGTCTGCATCCAAAGTAAAACAATAAAAGATGACTAATGTCAAATTAGAAGATAATTATATTTCTGCACTATAGAATTTACGTGTCTTGACCCCCTGCTTCTTGTGTCCTTAAAGATTATGAAACTAGAGGTACCCTCAGAAAGTGGCTAAGCAACATAGGTAGTGGAACCGGGGGGGGGGGGGACATGTCCCCTCCTAAATTTCACGTGGAGAGAATGGTCCCCCTCAAAAAAATAAATAAGAAAGAAAGGAAATTGAATTTCCCTTTGTTTTTTAATTTAAATGTAAAAAAGCAAAACAAATTGTGCTCTTTGCACAAATTTTCAGACAAAAGTTGTCAAGTTTTACGCAAATTTTAAGATTTTTAAACAATTTTTAGCTGAAATTAGCCGATTTGACAAGATTTTTTTCACTCGCTGCGCGCACATTATAAAAATTACATAATTTTTCCTCCGGTCATTTTTGCTAAAAATTTATTTTTTTTAAATTATCAAAATATTTTCAGACAAACACAAAAAATCAGAATATTATGAAACACAACTGTGTGTGTGAAATGTATTCAGTGCAAGGAATCCAAAAAACTGTTTACAATCTTGTTGTAGCATTTTGATGACTATGCTAATATTCTGAGAATTATGCTGATTATTGCGCAAGAATTCTGTCATCAGTCAAACAATCACAAAAATGGCCATTTTTGCCAAATTTCCAGCTTTTCACGCTATAGCTTTAAAACTGTAATGTTTGTCACAACTTTTTTGCTTCATATTGGAGGGAATTGATACAATCCAAACAAAACAAAACATTCCAAAATATTTTGATATTCAAGTGTATCGGTAAATATGCTCAGTTACATCTTTGACCTACTGCAGCAGCTGGAAAACTGGGCAACTCATGTCATGAATGTAAGAAAAGCATAAGTACTATAGCTCTAAGCTGCCATTTTTTTACAAATTTTTATTACACAAACATACAATACAATATTGTCCAGTTTTTCATGGGTCAGCATGGTCACTGGTCCTTGAAATTAGTCTTCAGGTATCAACATCATCTGAAAATCCATTATAAAAGTCACTGACATATATGGGAATTTAATACCTGCCAACATTGTAAAACCAAAAATCAGGAAAAAAAGGTCGAGCGCTTCAGTGAGGCGACTTTTAAGATTTTGGCTCACATACATATATGTTCCAAGAGCATAATTATAAATATGTATTGAATACAGGTAGGTTTGTGACTTTCCTTATCTTTATTTATAAGGCTTTTTTAGGTTTTGGCCCAAATATATACCACAAGAGCATAAATATGTACTGAATACAGGTAAGGATTGGCGACTTTTCCTTGTATTTTTATCTTTTTTTTTAATATCTCAAATTCGGGATGTCCTGATTTTTCAAGTTGGCCATTTTGAGAGTTGTAAATCGGGACAATCCTGATAAATTCACATTTTCACATTCTAGTGAGAAGCTAAATCAGCATAACATATGGCAGCAATTGTAGATAAGACTTTAAATTTCTTGCTTTCATATGATGATACATTGTAAATATTTACTAAATCTAAAACCAAAAATTACTGAAATCTGGTGCACCGTAAATTAATTCCTATTGTTGCTTCAAATAATTTTCGGACATGAAAATTCAGAGCCTTACGTCACAGTATTGTGTGTGCGATTTACACAAATACGCAACACTTTCTATGCGCACGCGATGTCGTAGTACTATTATTACTAATTGGAAACGGCACTGTGTACTTCCCGATGGGCCTGTGCTTGTCACAGCTTGTGGACATGTGTTGGCTGCGTTCAAGTTGTCAGTTCGTGTACGAAATTTATTTGAAATAATAATAGTGCTCAACAGCTTTGCCTATCCCGTACTTACAGTTTTGCCAGCATTATCAAGGCCAAGAATGAGTACGAAGAATTCATCTTTTCTGAATAGGTACTGCCACAATCCGTACAATAGAGTAAACATGGTTATTTCTGAAATGAAAAAAGGTGATAACATTAACATTTCAATATTTATTCATCTTGCATGCAAAATACCAGTCCTTTTGAGGTATCATTGTCCTGATCAAAAATTGTGTCAAAACATATCTTTTGCTCTTTTAAGTGGATTTCTGTTTGTAATTTGATCACTTTTATTGAAACAAAGACAAAACTAGTGTAAAACATGCATTGGGATGCCCAATTGAAAAGTTCCTTATGTTACAAGTGGGACTTACACGAGGAACCTTGTTTTTCCTACTTATATCACTATTTTGGGTATTTACTTGCTCTAATTCTAGTTTAGAATGTTTTCTTTATCTCAATTTTGAAAGAACTTCCTCAATATGAAATTTGCTTGTAAGTTATTTCTGAGACAAATATTTGTCTCAGGTTATTTTCAAGAAAAAGATAAGGAAAAGCTGATTTTGTTGTGTTAGGGTCAAAACAGCTATGTCAGAAGTTGTGTAGTCCTGGCACCATGACTTGACTCTATGTCATGTCATGGGAAATGTGTGTAGTAAACCTGCCATTTAAGCTTTCTAAGTTTTGACATGAAATATTTGAAAAATAAAAATCTAAAAAAATTCCTCTTAGCATAGGCAACATCTTTTAATAGTGTAGAATCATTAGGCCAAAGAAAACAAAGTCTGTCTCAGCTTGCCGCGTGCATAGCTTTTAAAAATCAAAATTTAGCGCATTTCTTTTTATTTTTTAGGTTTTTGAGAGATTTTCAGGGTTTTTTTCATCTTTTTTTCCTACTACTGGAAAATTTTTTAAATAAACGACCGCGAAGCGGACACAAAAAAAAATAGTGGCCGAAATATGCAATAAAAAAAATTAGGGGGTATTTCCGCATCCGCGTAGCCCTTTTTTACTAAAAAAAACCAAAACATAGTGCTTAGGGTTTTGACCTTAAGAAAGCTGAGACAGAGTTCTTTTTTTTTTTTTTGGCCTTACAAACCTAATTTTATAATACTAATAAATTATACAGGGTGTCCCAATAAACATTGTGCATGGAAATGGCGCTGAATTTCTCATAAGTTAGGCACACCAGCGACCTCAAAGTTATACATATTAAAGCCCATAGTTTTGTTCATCATCGTTGAAAATTTCAACAAAATTCATCGATGCAAACTAGAGATATTATAGATTTTGTCTGCTTGTATCATTTTCCTTCTGCACAATGGGTTTCCTGTAGTTAATCATGTTCACAAAGAACAACGAAAGGGTCTTTACAACATTAACGGTTGAATAGTTTAGAGTGACAAAGTCACTGCATACGTTTCGCTAATATACTTAAAAAGGTAATCATATGAAGCCACTTTGGAAATGTTCCTTTTTTCTTTTCCTATTTTTATCAGTTTATTTATATAATATATGATTTTTTCTATTCAAAAAAGTACACAAAGACAGTAAAAATAGGTTTATTGGCAACATTACTCAATGCTTCCTATATATTGTTTAATATGCTAAGGGAAAGCTGGTTTCTTTTTCTTCTTTTGGAAACTGAGAACCCAATCTAGCAAAGTAAATGATATTTATATTTTTACATTTGCACCTAAAACCAAAAACTAAAAAAAAGAAGAAGAAAAAAAAGAACAGAGAGTTGTCTTATTAGTTCCTATTTCAGGTCAAAAGCAGTGAGTCCATCACAAGGTTAGTATTAATGACAATTGTTCAGAAAAGGGAAAATCTACAAAATCTTGTAATCAAAAATCTTTTAGTAGATCTGGCTGCTCGCATTGCTTCTAAAAATTCTAACATCACCAAAATAATGTTGTTTCTTAATATCAAACAATAAAAACATAAATCAAACATATGATATTTGTGTCATTAGTGTTTTAATAGTTGCGTTGTTTTAAATTTTGGTTCTATTCTGATTGTTCTTTGTTCTGATGTTAGTGGTCGTTTTTCACTTGTTCATTTTATTTTTTTTCCTGGTCAATAACATGCTGCACATCCGTCAATCTGTCTCCATTGGCTGTTGATTATCTTTGACTCTTACAGCATGAGAAATATTTACAGTAAATTTCTCAAGCATTGATTTCGCATAGACCATTTTTCATACCCTCCGATTACATGCTTAACCACAGGATTCTCATTGTGCAGGAGGAAAATGATACAAGCTGACAAAATCATCAATATTTTTAGCGATGATAAACAAAACTATGGGCTTTAGAATATATATAATTGTGAGGTCGCTGAAGTGCCTAACTTCTAAGAAAATCAGCGCCGTTTCCATGCACAATGTTTATTGGGACACCCTGTACTGGGGATTTAAAGTGCGCTATGCCTCCTAGATTTGTAATTCCACTTGGCCTCTGCACACTTAGCAGGTGTTCGCTGACCACTGTGGCCCAAGTAAGCACTGCGACAACCTCTAGGGGCGCTGAACTTTGATCAGCCCACATATGCACCATCGCTGCCCGGATCAGCTCCCCGAGTTTCGTACAGGTTTCCACGAGACAATTAGCAGTTAGATAGGGAATTTCAAGCACACTCAACTTTTGGCACCGGCGAGGTTCGAACTCAGGACCTTCTGCACTGCAAGCGAGCGCCTTACTGATTGAGCTAACTTGACTTTAAACCCAACGATGAAATTTATCATCCAAAATCTGGAGGTAAACAAAGTTGTGGTTGTCAAATTCGGAAACCCAATGTAAAGCACACACGGTAAATTTTGGTCCTTAAAACCACACATTTTGATTCCAAATGTTAACAAATCACCTATCATGAGATGCACAAGACTCTCTGGGAGTATATTGATTATAAAATTTGTGAACAGCTCCAATATTTTGGCTGAATTTGTAGTGTGGAATTAGTCCCAAGATGGCATTTTTACTACATAGGTTTTTTTCCTTGACTTGACATAGAGTCAAGTCATGGTGCCAGGACTAGAAGTTGTGTGCCTTATTTTTTGAAATACCCAAATGCAAAACCTGTTCTGCATTTTTTTACATTGTCCAATAAATTATTGTTTGGCCTATAGTATAGATGTAGGTTAGTCCAAATGTGACCCGATCTTCAATGCATGGATGTCATCTACAATACCTCCTGAGTTCTGAGGGGGATACGTGTCAGATCTAGGTGTACTGATTCCCTGCCATTTGTATGAACTGTTACATTGGTTATCTATGTTGTTAATTTACTGGTAAATTAAAAACTGCGGTAAATTACCGGTAAATTTTGGTAAATTACCGGTAAAATAAAGTAAATTAAGTAAAATAAGTAAATTATAAAACTTCGAAAAAAATGAAAACATTTTGGTACCAAATATAGGTTTACACTTAATAATGTTTAATATCGAAACAGCTTACACTTATATTATGAACTTCAGCTTCCAAAATTAATTAGGATTTAACTATAAGCAGTTCAAAACATGCAAAATTAACATTTAATCGATCAAGTCAATATATTGTATCATTAAAATTTTCACTTACGGCAAGAATCAGACTTTTACCAATACTAATAGCAATGCTCTCCTAAAAGTGATATTGGTTTACTTTAGCAGATAAATTACACAAAGTAAGCTTAAACCCAACTGATTTTCAACTTTTCCCATTTGTAGCCCATCTTTTTGAAAGGGGAAGAGTTTTGAAAATTGAGTGTTTTCACTAGGATTAAACCAGTACCTCCCATTTTCCAATCCCATGACATAGCAAGCTGCTGCTTGGGCAGCAATTGGGTGTCATTGGGTCCCTGCATATAGGATTTTCTAAAGTAAGGTATTGAGAATAGTGAGATCTGGTTCTGACAAAGGATGATTTCCCCCTTGCTTGCCACTAATTTGTACTAATTTTCTCCCAAAAGCTCCTAAAATGTTATTTTTAAACCGACTAGCATGCAAAAAAACGAGTTCGGTGACTCCCAATTTTTATATTAAAAATTGGTTCTACATCGATAAAATATTATTCATGCCGATTTTAACCAGCAAATTTCAGTCAGATCTATCATGGACTAGACACCTTAAAACAATAGTTCAAGTCCTTTTCCAAATTTATCATAGATTTTGTTTAATTTTCGAATACATAGGCCTAAGGAACTTTTTGGTACAGTTGCAGTGTGGATTCAGTTTATAGTCTTTCATGCCCAAGACAGCCCTATCTATAAGAAAATCTCTTATAGGTCTATGTATAATTCATTTTTGAAAAAAGGTGGACTTGGGTCAGTTATTCAATTGTAAGCTTGAAATACACTTGACTGCTCTCATTAAAAATGGAGATCCTTAGAGCAGAAGTGAGCATATAATTGGGGTCTTGGGGCAGTGGATCCTGGCTGTGGCACATACCTATAGGCTATACCTTTAATATTATGTGAGTGCCCCCCCCCCTCCCCTCCTGAGGTAGGCCAATAAACTGCATAGCACATGAAAAGATCATAAACTTTACCACCAGACATGAAAGATCAATCTGTTCTAAATAATTCCAAAAAAATATCTTTAAAAAAAAAATTACACTGAAATTTTCCATGCAATATGCACTGGTCTAGGCTGAAAAAAAACTATTTTATTTGAATTAATAACAGTAAATGGTGACACTGAGACATAAATTAAGGTTTAAATATGATTTACATGCATGGTTTTTCCATAAAGATCAGACAACTTTTAAAAAATGATTTTTTAATAAAAAATTTATGGTTTTATTATATTTTACTTATTTTACTTAATTTACCACTTTTTAGGCCGGTAATTTACCAGTAATTTACCATGTAAATTAACCGGTAAATTACCGATTTACATCACTGTTGGTTATTTTTTGAAACATCACCAATGGTGAGCAAAATGTTCCCCCTCAGTATGTAAAAGCATAGGCCTATAATTAAATCTAAATGAAGAAATTATTTTTAATGTTCTTAATCCACATTATTTCTTGAATCCATTTAAAATTTGACTGAAAGCCTTATTTTTCATGCAATTTAACTTAATCACCCTCTTCATGCAGTCGGTTCTACTGCAATAGGGCTGAAAAATTCCAGCAATGAAATAATAATTGATGTATCTCTGCAAACCACTAAGAGCGTAGTTATGGCTTAAAGTTTTCTTTCAATTAGCTCTTCAAAATGAAATGTTTTTAATATGATTATCCAAATGTGCATATACCAGTACCGTTACCTAAAGTCATCTGAAGCTTTTCATTATGGGCGGGACCAAATCGCACCATGCGTGAACAACAAACAATGACAAATCAATAATCAAATCAGACAGCAACAGAACAGACAAATCACGTGAGCTTACGAGTAGGTCTATCGCGTGAGTTGCGTATTGAACTTTAACCTCAAGCGGCGCATCAGACGTGTAAAAACGAAAAGCGAAGTTTTAGTCCTAGTTTAGTTACTAACTAACTGTATCACTAAGTTCAACATTTTGCTACGATAGATTAGATTA
Source organism: Ophiothrix spiculata (assembly GCA_000969725.1). Taxonomy (NCBI): domain Eukaryota; kingdom Metazoa; phylum Echinodermata; class Ophiuroidea; order Amphilepidida; family Ophiotrichidae; genus Ophiothrix; species Ophiothrix spiculata. Next base: position 53,230 of record JXSR01S008043.1, read on the forward strand.
TAACTTTATCCCAAGTGACTATATCAATAGAGTCACAAGAAAGTCAATTGAGATCGTACAGTCATGAGTTGTAAAAGTTGTTTCATCAATTTTTAGAAAACTAAGTTTACATGCATGACCCAAAAATTCACTGAAATGATCCACAATAGAGACCTTGCCTGCTTTTATCGATTAATACCAAACGAGGGATTTGGACTGATGACCTTTCCCGTAAATATGGCGTATCGCAGTCCATTCAACAAATGCTGTAAATAACCTACTGATAATGGTGCATTTTTATTGATGGGATAATGCATATTACACTCAACTGAAGCTAGTTATAGTTTGCTCGAGAAACACAAGCCAAAAAACTTTTCGTTTTTGGCTTGAAGCAAACTGTGTAGTACAGCCTATCACATAAGGGCCATTTGTGCATAAATTGAAAAATACAAATGGTACTTAAACAAACAGAAATGTTTTATTCTTTATTCATGAAAGGAACCTTTTTGAATTAAATTTATGAAAATTGCACTGTTCTGATTAGAGAAATCAAACATAATTTTTCGTTTGTTTACATAGTTAACATCATTTTTGTGTGACTTACAACTTCGGGAAGTGTTTATAATAAGTAAATTTATTATAAATATCCTTTGTCGTATTTGTGGAGTGTTGCAGTTCGTATCTGATAAATATGAATAATGATCATTTTTTGTTGGGTATGTGCACTAATGCGCCAGGTTTGATGGCAGAGCTTGCTTTGGTACCACTGCCAGATATTTCGGGTAAGTTATAGTATACTAATACTAACAGGCCTGGTATATATGTTGTTTTATTTAATTAATAAGAATATATATACTGGCATACTTTTGGTAAATTTATGCACTCTGAAAGAAGATATTGACTTATGAAATTCGTCTGTAGAGAAGGTCAATCACTCAATGGAGTTGAGCGTATCCCTACTGAGTAAGAGTAGGGATACGTTTCAGACCTAATTAATAGAGCCATCTACGTATCCGGGTAATTAATCCTTTATTCAGACTCAACTTCCCGGATGTAGCATATATCATCAGAGGTCATTGTTCGTAGCGGTTATGATCGTAGTATTGTACTACAGTCGAGACGAACGTAAACAGATCAAACTTCCCCCTTTCCATGTGTTGCGTTCGATCAGATAAATTGTGATTTTTTAGAGTGAATACTAGTCTTTGTTAAAGACCCTCGGTAATGTCCACGGACCAAACGAGCGCCGAAGGCGCGAGTGCTTGCCATAG
>JXSR01S008046.1:0-16599 GCA_000969725.1 Ophiothrix spiculata
TAATGACAGCTGTCTGGCACTTATACACTCTAATGATTTTATGGTCATTGTATTGACATGAATAGACAAATATCATCAATAAAAAGATTATGATCAATTATGGACAAAAATATCTTCTTGTCTGGTCACATCTGATTATCTATCATCAAATATGTATGTTTTATGGTCAAACTCTGTTCCTAGTGATAGATAAAGGGTCAGGCGGATTTTACAGTTTTCTTCGCTGCTCTTGCTGAAAACTAAACCCTTAAAAAGCTCTACGCGCTTATATAGGCTTAACAAATATTTATTGGATAATGTCAACAAAATGCAGGGTGAGGGTTGCATTTACAAAAAATAGGGGCCTGCACTCTTGATTTTTGCTAACATTGTCCAATACATTTTTGTTTGGCCTACGAAAGTTTAAAGTTCAATTTATTTTTCTCTATATGACCCATGGATCATATGTGGCAGGGATAATACAGGGTATTTGTTTTTCTTTTTCTTTTTTTATAATCATGATCATTTGTAGATTTGGAAGACATAGGAACTCTGACCTAGCGGCCGAGTGACATTCGCTCATGGAATTCGCTCTGACTTATTCGCTAAAACGGAGAGCATATGTCGCTCTCATTGCGTGAACATTGTATCAGTCAGTGAATGTCATTCACATATGTTGTTGTACTATAATTATTGAATAAACAAACCCAAGAATATTTGGAGCAATCTTCACCCCAATTCAATCTGAAGTGTAGTGAAAGTCATGAAATTTGTTAAGCAAATGTCACTTTGCCCGTTGGAGCGAAGTTTTCTTGGTAGGGTGAGCGATTGTCACTCGGGCGAGCGAATGTCTTTGGAAGCCAAGCCTTATCAATGATAGGATTTCAAAATTGTGCAATTATAATAATTTAAGAATATGCCTACATATGGTCCATGCGTCTCTCTGTGAAAGAGCACCTTCTTCCGTACTTTAGGCATTGCGCCCAATTCATGATGGAATATCTTCCAACATTCGGAAGGCTTTGATGCAAGGACCATGCAAAATGTATTTTGAGTCATGACGCAAAACTATTAGGAGAAATGCATAACTTCCTCCTTTGAAGTATAGTCTTTTTAATGATAGAGGCCCTGACGCAATTTTCCAGCATCATTCAATACACTATACTACATCTGTCTTTTTTCTGCATCATGATGCAAGACAATTGCGTCAAGCCCTTCCGTATGACTCAAAAGCTTTCGTCATGAATTGGGAACCGTGCCTTGATTTATAAACATGATTAATTTCTGAATACAAGTGTCCCTGGGGGTGGGGGGTGAACGGGGGTTGAACCTTCACTGTTTTACTTACTAGAGAATCCATTTTCAAGAAATCTGACGATATCAGGATAGAGATCACATTAGTCGGTTCTGTTGGTGGTAAGAAAATTTGAAATATAAATTCTTGAAATATAAATTTATAATGACAAAAACTGATGATCCATTTGAATAAGAATAATCCTGGAAGAAAAGAACGTGTTGCTTAACAATCACAATATAATTACTATTAAAGACATCTGAAAAAACAATACCCTTTTTAATCAGGGCGGAACCAAATCGCACCGTGCGTGAACAACAAACCAATCAAATCCATCATCAAGTCACACAGCAACAGAGCGGGCAAACCACGCAAGCTTACGAGTATTGCATGTGAACTTTAACCTTGGTGCATAAGACGCGGAAAAATGAAAATTGGTTTCTTCTCACGACTTTAACTGATTCACTGTTGGTGCCAGACATATCGAAGTGAAAAGAAAAATTGTCCGCCCAATCAAAATCAGTACCCCTGGAAAACGAACACCAGATTCCAAATTAGATATTTCAAATAAGGGGAATAATGGATTTAAATTTAGATTGATAGAATGATATTATAAGTAACTTATTCGTACACAACATATGTCCATACCTAATTTGGGCATCTGTATTCCCATGGTTTCGATAGAGTTGCGTTTTACATATTTCATCAACCAATCAAATATTTGCACATCACAATGAACCGATATGTCAACCTCTTCCCAACTTTTTGCTTCCGTAGACAGATACTCGGCGAAATACCGCATCTCAACCACCAAGAGGTCACGAGGGCACTGGAAGTCTCGTTTCACTGAAAAAAACAACATATAGAAATACCAGTATAAAGATTTCAGTGAATCTTTCATTTGATTTAGGGACCTTACCATAATTAAGGTACCCAGACAGTAAATTTGATGTAAAATGTAAAATGTCAAATTGGGGTTGAAATAAAAGAAAAACATCAATTTTAGTGGAAAACCCTGAGAAATGTCAGAAGTGTCTGAACTATCTTATACTCTATAATCCTTGAAGTATGCAACAAGCAGCCGATCAACACACAATTAAAAACCAATATGACCATATGAGGAAGAAAAATAGTATTTTTTTTTAATCATAAAAACGTACCAAATCTTGCTAAATATTCAAATGATCTTCTGTTCAATGTTTGTCCATGAGGTAGCAACAAAATTAGCTAAAAATAATATGAAAATCATGAACAATTCATATACACAAATATTAATACGCAGTGATTTGGTCTTAATCAATCATTACCAGTCTCTTACACAATACAAAACCACTAGTTCACAATGTTGTAGAATACAAGTTATGTGCTATGGATCTCGTAACAGAGTCTGATTGCTTGTTGAATACTTCAAGATTTATAGAGTACAAATGGTTGCTTAGATATCTTACCATTTTTGGCCTCATCACACACATGAATCACCATATTTGGTCTGAAAAAAGTAATTAAACATTGGCAAAAATATAATTAGTTATTTGAGACAGATAATGTCTTTAATATATCGTTGATATACAACTCCCATGCTGTATCAAATGCCGGTTAATTGTTTCAAACTGAAAACAATTTGTACAGGCTGCAGGCTAGACTGTTGGATATTCTTAGTCAATGAGTGTGAATTCACTTCCTTATAAGGAATAATTGGCTATCCATTATGAGACAATATATGACAGCCCGTCAGCGTTACAGTGGACCCGCGCGTTGACAATTACGGCGCAGTGTAGATGTACGCATACATCTGAGGGCAAGTCTTTACTTGAATGGGAATGCTTTATGTTTGAATAGGGGTGTACGTTTGTACAATAATGATGTATCTTGTTTTTTGGCATATAATTGACTCCTTCTTGATCATAAAATGTCTCAAATTTTCGACTAAGAATGAGAATAAACATTAATATTTATTCATGAAAGTTCATCTGTGTTGGTATAACATGATGGACGATTTTAAACCTTTTTCACAACACAAGAGTTGAAAACATACCTCGGAAAAATCTTCCATCATGATAATATTTATTGCGAATGAATGTTCTTATACGTGTTGGTAGAAATCATTAGAAGAGGTTTAAAACTAACACTTACTTTTTGATCCGAATAATTGGTCCTCGGTGAGCGGCTCAAAGAGCACACCGCCAAAACCTCTTATAATTTATCCGCCATATATGAACATTGTCAAAAAACTGGACACGAACCGGACCTTGATAATGTTTCTGTATTATGCAGAGAGGATTAACTATTACATCGGAAAATAAGGGAGGCTATTTGCATCAAGAAAGAGACCAGCCCCACTCTTAACAGAGACAGAGGGCGCAAACTTTCCAATATTTATAATTCACTTCTGGAAACACCTTCAAGATCAAGGACGCCACCAACGACGAATCACAGAAGTGGATCAGTCGCAACACAGAACTATAGACCGCTGATGACGGTGATTGGTATCACTTAAATTATTCGGATCAAAAAGTAAGTGTTGTTGCAAAGTTTTAAACCTCTTCTAATAATATTTATTGTTTTGCACCCATTACTCAAAATAATGTACGCCCATCCATTATGAGACGATAGATGACTTGCAAAACAATATATAAATCTTAACTTTTATTCTCTAAGTATAATGCAATCAATCAAAGCATCCTTCTGACCCTTTTAACAGAAGTGAAACATCTGAATTATAGTACAGATGTGTTATTATCTTAAATACAAATCAAATTCTACAGCCTCCATATTCAAGCATATCAAATGTCAACCATTTTTTAAATTTCATAAATGTTTCACTCAGAAAAATTGATTTACTGATTTTTGTGTGACTTCCATGAAAATGTGCTGATTTCATGAATATTTTATTAAGGTGGCTTAATTAAGGCTGGGGTAGACCTTCAAATGGCATAAGCCGTTTCTGTACTCTAACTTCAAACTAATTGCATAAACTATATAAATTTATACATTTTTAGAAGCGACTTTTTTCCCTGAACATGATGATGATATCAGTTTTTGACCAAAAATGTCAATTTTGGCAAAAAATGCCAACGACCGTATTTTTTGCCCCAAAATTTCTGGAAAGCCTAACTAAAATTTGCCTTCATGAAATGTTGAACTTCTTTGCTTTTTTGGAATTTAGAAACAAATTTCTAGGAACGGTTTTCTCAAATTTTGATTTTTATCTTAGTTTTCCAAAAAATTGACAAAAATAGGTCAAAAAATTCAAACAATCCCACCGCTGCCACCAAAATGACAATATTTGGCCTATTTTTGGCATTTTTTTTCAAAAAATAAGATAAAAATCAAAAATTTGAGAAAACCGTTCCTAGAAATTTGTTTCAAAATTTTAAAAAGCAAAAAAGTTCAAAATTTCACGAAGCCAAATTTTAGTTCTTTCCAGAAATTTGGGGGCAAAAAATAAGTTTTTTGGAATTGTTAACCAAAATTGACATTTTTGGTCAAAAACTGATATCATCATCATGTTCAGGGTAAAAATCCGCTTCTAAAAATGTATACTTTTATATGGTTTATGTAATTAGTTTGAGAGTTACGAGTACAACTGTTCATGCTAGTTGAAGGTCTACCCCAGCCTTAATTAGCACAGAAAGGGATGTTGGACATATATAGGATATGATATCCGGGGATGTTCGACACAATTTTAAAAGTTTTATCCCGGGCTTTTAGCTACTTCTATATAGCGCACTGTATCTTGCACTTGAAACACGATCTTACACGTGCATCATTCTTATATTCACGTATAAGACCTTGCGCGTTACTCCCGTCAGTCTGCGTTTGTGAGCACACTGCTGAAGGGTGTTTGTTATTGTTAAAAAATGTTGATTTTATGCTTAATTTTCTTAATATCTCAAGCACTCAACTCTGATGTGATTGATGTTTTGTCGCAAATTTGTCAACGTCAGGTTTTTGAGATTGGTCCATTGTCAACAATGACAATGCTTCACGACAACAAACCTAGGAGTCAAACTCAAGATTTTCACTGCATTTAGATTCTAATAAACTGAAGAAAATTTCACATAAAACTAAATGCAGTCCACAGATTCTCACAAACTCAATCAAGTAGAATATACTGGTAATTATAAAACCTCAAAATTCTACCCCTGCATCTCCCTGACATTATGTACCCGTAGTAAAATGAATTTGTTGAATTTACAAAATTAGACTATGCACAGTAATACTCACCCCAGTGGTTCTTTTGAGCTTTTAAACATTGATTTACTTGGTACTGGAGTTTTCTGATGTGAAAAAAAAAGACATTGGTCTATCATTAACAAATATTGTAAGGAATATCAGAGATGACAATGTTAAAGAAACGATAATTTTTGTCAAGTCATTTTTAAAAATCCACTTAGGAAGAGCTTCCAAATTCAACCGGTGGTTGCCTGCCGGTTTTGGCCGGTTCAACAAGAATAAACATTAGCCAACCACCCAGACCGGCAGACAACCGCTGGTTTGGTTTTGAAGCGGCCCCTTAACATTTAAAAATTACGCAATGCTACTTAATGAAAGAGATTACAGCATGGAGGGTCGATATACCTTCCCAGTGATGTTTAGCACAGTATTTAAATGATGAGTTACATGCACACAATTCTTAAAGAAATAAAATTATTTTCAAAAAAAGGTATGTTTGTGTATAAGATTTTTAATTCTTAACAAACTTCAAGGCCTAGATACACTTTTTTGTAGTCATTTACATTCAGAATTTTTCTCATAGTGTTACATTTTCACCGCTATGTTAAATTTTCATTCGGAATGAACATTTTCATTTTCATTTTTTCTCATGGTGTAAAATGTTTTAGCATTTACCGAAATGTTCATGATGGTAAAATATTTTTCGCATCATGGCACATTTTGCAATGATTACTCATCTGTAGTATTTTGATAATTCACAGTACATTACTTCCTTTGGTAATCATTGCTTACCATAATTGCCTTGGTCTTTTCATTGTAATCTGAAATCTGTCCTTGACAGGTGCTGTGGATTTTATTCTGAAGAAAAGATTTGTGGAAAAAAAGAGAAATATTTTTATTTTGCCACTTTCCTAATTTTTTATCATTCTATTGTAGTTTTAGCAGATTATTCCGATTGATAACATTGTCTGGAAACTAAAGGTCAATATGCATTCAATTGACTGGATTTAACAATTGGTAAAAATGACGAAGTCTATCTAGACCTTCATATTATTTGACAAAGTTCTGCCAGGATGTGTTAAGGTTAGGTAATTATGGTTTACTGGCGTCTATTTCAGCTGTTACATATTTTTAGATATATAAAAATTATGTAGTTATAGCAAGTAACCATAAATTTAAGCCATGATGTACTAAAGTTACACAGAAACAGTATGTTACTCTAAATCCCAGACTTTATGTGTTGAAGTTAGGCAATTATTAAAGGGTATCCTAAATTTCTGCTGTGATGTGCTAAAGTTAACCCTTTCAGACCCATAGAATGCCTGAGCGTTTCTAGTAAATAAAGAAATACTTAAATAATACAATAACAAAAATGTTTGTATCTCCGAAATGAAACAACCTATAGTATCATTATTGGTGTCATTTTAAAGCTTGTAAGTCCTCTAAGACCTCATGAAAAAAGATTTAGCATAACATGCATATGATAATATATACTTGTAAAGGTGAAACCTCAAAATTGGAACTTGAAAATTAATTCGGGTCCGAAAGGGTTAAGCAACTATTATAGTATGTCACCATTGATGTATAGTTAGGCAGATTTCAGCCATGATGTATTAAAGTTAGGCAATTATAGTAAAATACCCCAAATTTCAGCTGTGACTTGCTTAAATTAATTAAGCAATTTATTAAAACTTAGTATGTCACCATAAATTGCAGTTGTGATATGCTGAAGTTAGGCAGATATTATAGAAGGTTACTATTTGAAGTTGGTATGTAATTAAAAGCATGCTGGCATAAATTTCATATCAGCCAAGAAACTAGATTTAATTTAGGTCGTCATTAAGCTGAGGTGTGCTAAAGTTAGGCAGTAACAAAACATCACCACAAATTTCAACTGAGGTGTGCTAATGTTAGGAAGTACCGGGGTATAGCAAGTTACAAAAAATGTTGGCCATGATGTGCTAAAGTAAGGCACCATAAATTTCAGCCAAGATGACTTAATGTCAATATATTCTAAATTTCAGCCCTGATGTTCTTAAGTTAGGCAATTTCAGAACGTCACCATAAATTTCAGCTGTGAGGTGCTGAAGTTAGAAAGTTTTAGCTAGATATCCTTAATTTCAGCCATATGACTTGCTAAAGTTAGGAAGTTACAAGACATCACCATAAATCTCATCACTGATGTCACAAAGTAAAGCAGTTTTAGCGAGATATCTTAAATTTCAGCTGCAATGTGACAAAGTTAGGCAGTTACAGTATGTCAACATAAATTACACCTTTGACATGCTAAGTTAGGCAGTTACATCATGAATATTAGCTGTTGTGTACTGAAGTTATGCAAGATACCCACAATTTAAGCTGAGATGTGCTAAATATAGGCAGTTTTAGCAATATCCTAAATTTCAGCCGTGATGTGCTGTGCTACAGTTAAGCAGTAGTGAGAACTTTCTCACTACCTCACCATAAATTTCAACCAAAAATATTAGCCATGATGTGTTAAAGGAAGGCACAATAAATTTCAGCCAAGATGACCTAATGTCAATATATTCTAAATTTCAGCCCAGAGGCCGATTTTACTAACATTTAGCGATGGTCGCTAACCCCGTTTTGATCGATAAACTCCAAAAATGATCGCTAATACCCGCTATTTAACAATCATTTTTGGATATAGCGATCAAAACGGGGTTAGCGACCACTGCTAAATGTTAGTCAGTTTCAGAACGTCACTCTAAATTTCAGCTGTGACGTGCTAAAGTTAGATAGATATCCTTAATTTCAGCCATGACTTGCTAAAGTTAGGAAATTATAGGACATCCCCATAAATCTCATCACTAGCAAAGTAAAGCAGTTTTAGCAAGATATTGTGATGTGACAAAGTTAGGCAGTTAAAGTACGTAACTATAAATTACACCTGTAACATGATAAATTAGGCAGTTACAGAATGAATATTAGCTGTTGTGTACTGAAGTAATGCAAGATACCCAATGTGATGTGCTAAATATAGGCAGTTTTAGAAATATCCTAAATTTCAGTCATGATGTGCTATAGAATGTTGAACATTTTTGCTTTTTGGAATCTTGAAACAAATGTCTAGGAAGGGTTTTCTCAAATTTTAGATCTTTATCTTTAATAGTTTTTTACAAAATGCCAAAAATAGGTCAAAAATGTAAAAAAATCCCACCACTGCAACCAAAATGGCAGTTTTGGCCAGAAATCCTAAATTTCAGCCATGACACGCTAAGTCCGACAGTAAAATTAAGATTTAAGTTAGGTTGTCATTAAGCTGTGGTGTGTGCATATGTTAGGCAGTTTTAGCAAGATCTGCTAAATTTCTACAGTGATGTGCTAAATATAGGGAGTTTTAGCTAGATATCCTAAATCTTAGCCGTGACTTTTTTAAGTTAAGCAGTTACATTTAATAGCACATCACCATAAATTTCAGCTATGATGTGTTAAAGTTAGGCAGTAGCAGAACCTCACCATAAATTTCAGCCATGATGTACTAGATGTTAGGCAGTTTCAGCAAGATGTGCTAAATTTCAGCAAGATGTGCTAAATTTCAGCCATGTGCTAAATATAGGGAGTTTTAGCTAGATAAATCTTAAGTAGTTGTGACTGATGCAGGAGACTTCTGTAATCACTTAAATTTATGAGTAAGGTTTACGGGCAACTGGCATATGAGGCCAAAAAGGTACACCAAAACAATTTGACGTAGCTTTTGAAAACTGGAAAGGGATAAAAAGGGTCTCCAAAGCGCACATACGACTAAAAAAACAATCTCATTTTCAATCTCGTAACAAAATTTATTCAGGGTTACTCAATTCAGTTACAAAAACTGGTCTTCCATGAGACCCTGATTAAACTTATACAATTAATACAATATTGTACAATACAAAAAAATATAATATTATACAATCTGCATATGTAATCATATATTATTCAATTATTTTACAGAGAACAAAACACAAATTATACAGGAGATGAAATAGCAATACTTGTAAGTAAAAGGTTCTGAATTTAAGGGCAAAAATACTACTCATGTTTAGGGCTCGCATGTGAAACATATCACACAAATTTCCTAGATACCAAGTCCATGAGCCACTGAACTTAGCCTCCAGGGGTTGGAAGGGACAAGGTATACGTATTATGTACCTGACTTTTGGGGTGAATTTGGTATAGCGATCAGCTGATTTTCATCTCAGATGAAAGCATTCAATGTTCATAAATTTGGTACTTTTTGGGAAAATTTGCAAATAGAGAAACCAATTTGAGTTAAATTTGATGCTTTTCCATCAAAATTGGTATATTGATGGGTGGGTTTTTGAGCAAAAATAGGTATAGAGATGGTCAGTTTTTCGGCAGGCATATACCCATACAAAAGTTTTTGAAGACCCCCCTCGGAAATTTGGCATAATGCCTTCATTGCCTTACCTCAGAATCATTAAGGATGTCACTCTCCTGCTTTACTTGATCCAAATGATTCTCTCCTAAGGGAAAAAATCAAAAAGTAAATTAAGGCAAAGATTTTACACAAATGATACCTCCTTGTATAGGTTTCTCATGATAGAGGGTACCATTTATTCCCGTTTTTGCATGAAAAAAAAAGATTTGATATGATTTGAATTCGAAGTACATGTATAATATCTGGTCAGTGTCCCATATAGTCTTTTACATGGACACAGTACATCAAAATATATATTTAAGAATCAAAATTTACTTTATTAATGCTTGCATTCTTAAAATAAACAGCACTCATCATTGCAAAAGCCACTTTTCTGATGGAAAGTGCTTGGCCATCAAAATGTAACATTAGCAGTCAACATGATGATTTTTATCCACCTTCTTGAAAATGAATTTGACTGCAAGTTATATAGAATATGAACATCAACAAAATTAATCATTTAAAACCAATTTCGAGAATATCTCAAGTATATTTCTGTTTTTACAAACAAAATAGTGTTTTACAGGCGAATGTTATGTTTGATGGACAAAAATGGGAATTGGTGTCCATCAAACAATGTAACATTCACTGTTAGCATATGTCCCATAGCTTGAAAACCATAGAATGCTAATGGCTCAAACTTTGCCAACTTAAGTCTTCAACAAATATGTTAATTTTAAACAACAAAACATGTCAAATGTAAATGCCAAAGAAAAAATGTACAGAAAAATGTGTTTTCCATATATAGTCTGCTATGGTATTTGTACATTCTTTCGTGCAATATGCCTTCTGCTATCTTAGGCAAAAAAAAAAATTGTTTGGTTACCCTCTGGCACAGCTTTTTTCAGAGAGGGTCGGTCGGTCGTTTTTTTATTTTTTTTTTTATTTTTTAATAATCTTCCACGGACTGCTAGGTCGATTGGCCGCTCCAGCCTTCACAACTTCCCCGCGACATCCAAATCAAAACAATCAAATACTTCTTATAGTGATTTGGGACATCCTTAACATTTTGAGGGTTGAAAAAAGCAAAAATATTACATTTTTTTGGTAGTTTTCGTTAAGTTTTGCATATTTTTTTAGACTAATAAAATATTTTTCAATAAAAAAAAAATTTGGGTCGGGCTGAAAAATAGGGTCGGTTGGTGGAGGGCAACCAAACAATTTTTTTTTGCCTTATGGATTGGATCACCTTCCAGGTTCCTTTAACTTACAGGAGATCCAAAATTCAAATCCTGCTCAAATACTTTTTTTGAGTCAAGTCTTGGCTCATGAATATTTTACCTTTAATACTCTTTGCTTCTTGGTTACGCACACCATTCTCCTCCTGATCGCTTTCACTGAGCACCCTCGACATTCTTGGGTTACCGCTTGAAGGGCGCCCTCTGGGGACTGGCTTTCCACACGCAGCGATGGAGGCAACATCACCAACAGGCGGAATGTCCCCTGCAGCTGACTGGATTTCTTGGAATCTTCTTGCACACTAAACATACGAAAAATGGAAGAAAGTTGAAATCACCAAAATGATCGACAATTGGCCTTTTTAAAGGTTTAGTGTCTGCATGAGTACATTTACATTTTTATAATCATATTTCACTTTTTACACATTTTTTTCCAAAAAGATAATATACATCAGTAATCTTGGTAAGAAATTCAGATATTCCTATGACCAGGTGCTCACCAAGTATGAACATGTTGATAAAGTCTCTGCCAAAATTCCTCGGACAAAATCAGTCACGTGACTACCAATTGCAGGGCACCGATCGCGTTAATTTGTAAACAATTGGCCCTGTACTCTGGATGTGTTTATACATCGTCTGAAGAATTGTGACGCCGACTTTAGTTGGTGCTGCCAGGTCAAAGGAATCATCTGACTTACACAAGGCCACTGATATGATCACTTAGCAGAAAAAAGTTTATTGTCTGTGTTGCGCCGTACAATATTACAAACAATGGAAAATGAGAAAAGGCACACGCCATATGGGAACAACTAATAGATGCAAGGCCATGACAGGCCTTCATTTTTAAGGCAAGCTAGAGTGATTGCTCTCCTCTGCTTGCCTAAACAGCCTCTTAGGAGTGCAATATTTAGCTCACCTCAAACTACCAAAACCAATTAATATCTAATGGTGTGACCTCAAATCACTCTCCTGTCAACTCTCCTTGAACATTTCAGGAGAGTAATTTATAGCTCTTCAGCATTTTTCAAAACTGAAGCCCTGCATGATGCATACATGTACTTACTTCTTGTGGTGTTGTCCCAGGAATAAGTCTAGCAATTGCATCCCAGTTTTTGTTCTGAATATCGTTGAATTCTGATGAGTTCATGAAGGTTCTCAACATGAGGTCAAGCGCCACCGCTCTGGATGGACTATCCTTTCGCTTCATTTTGGCTCATTCATAAGCACCTACATGTAAAAGACAGAGGAAAAATCATACATGAACTCCATCCAAAATCGATACCGGTAGTTGCCTAGTTGTTAAAAGGACTGGCCTAAATTCTTCCCAATAATATTTTACCTACTTATTTTTTTACATGAATCTGTAGAACATGTTAATAGTAAAAAATTTCCTGTAGTTGCCTAGTTGTTAAAAGGACTGGCCTAAATTCTTCCCAATAATATTTTACCTACATATTTTTTTACTTGAATCGAACCCTGGGCAGCGGATTTAGAGTTTATAATATTATTATGTTAAATTTTGTGACATTACTTTTATAATTTATTTGATCAATGTAAAAAAGGGAGTTTCTGTAATATTTTCAATACATAGTTCGTGGCTCTGCCCATTGCTATACACGTAAAGATGTATCCCTAAATTTGCGTTTCAGAAATCCCTCGGCCTAAATCAAGTAAATCGTGTCCTATGCCACCTGTTTTGTGCCAAGAACTTTAAAAAGCCTATAAGTATTTCGCATTTAGCAAAAATGGCGTTTGAGAAATTGCAAGAATGCAACAGAGGTGATCAGTGCGTAGATCAGTAGAAGACGACAAACTTACACTATTCACATTAACTCTTTTACAGATGTCTCGCTGTAGGTCCGTTTATTGACTGTGAGATGAAGCGAGTGCTGCAACTTGGATATCTACACATATTAAAATAATACCGTTTCATGGCACATTTCAGTGGATTTTTTATTATATCATGATTACAGTGATTTGAGCCGTGCAATAGTTTGTACTATTGCACGGCATGAAACAAACCTGTGTGATATCATGATATAAAACAAATATTGAATGCCTATGCACGTGCAATAGTACAAAATATATCATGATATTTTTTGTACTATTGCACTCTCAGACGTTCAATATTTGTATAATGTTTTAACAACAAAAAAACATTTAATTTAAAAAGTTGATGTTGAAAGGCAATATGTATGCACCTAAAGGTTGTTTAAGAGTTATTTGTTATATTAGATGTAAAATGAGTAGTTTCGCAGATAGGGGGCCTACTTTACCTTAGAATTTTGGGAAAGAAGTTTAAGGAAATGAAATGTAATGTCCGTAACATTCTCTAGTATAGGGTTTTTCAGCAAAGATTGACCCCTTCACTAATTTAAGGACATGTTTACTTTGTTTGAAAAGCATATTTACAGAGAAAATTGTTATATGCCAGTAAACATGATCCTGGTCTGTAATTTTTCAAAGTTGCGCATAGCCTTTTTTGACAAAAAAAGAAAAACGCGTAGCGCTTAGGGTTTTGGGCCTAAGGAACCTGAGACAGAGTTCTTTTTTTTTTTGCCATATAAACTGTTTTGAAGTTTTGGACATGTCTTGTCTTTTGTGCGTCTGATTTGTGTGTGTTTACTTATAGTATTGTGTTATTAGGCCCTACTTTGGGGATGGCCCATTCAGGCCTGTTTGGCCTTTTGCCATCTCCTCAATATCATTCTTTTATTGTATTTTACGTACAATTTTTTTTGTTCTTGCTCTGTTCAGTGTATTTGAGTGTGATATTGGAATAAATTGATATGATATGATATGATATCACCAAAAGGCGTAAGCATTTTAAGTGAAAAGTAATGAATTTAAGGGATCAATTTCAAACCCTAGTTACACATGGAAAAAAAAGAGAGATGTTAATTAAAAATGATTTTACTTTGAAGAAGAGTGATCAGACTTCATATCTGAAGTGGAAATTTGACCAAAAATTTATTTTCAACATTTAAAATTGCATCTTGATATTCCAAATTCAGAGCGTAATGTCTGTAACGTTTTTGGCGTAATGTCCGTAAGGTCGCATTTTTTAAGTTGGGATGCAGTTGTGTTACATTGTGTATTTTGCAGAAACTGTGCTCGTTTTGTAATTAATACACTGTATCTCAAATTAAACTTTTCATTAGGCCTAAAAGTGTATAATGGAACACAGTTCTTACAAATCTGGTATAAAATCATCAAATATACAGGGTGATCAATATTATACAGGGTGGCAAAAATGAAAAATTAATAAAAATACTAGTTTACTTATTTTGTTCCCTAAACAACACGGTCTTGCTAAAGTTTGAAAGCTGCAGTGTTATGATATAAATGTAGCCAAACATAATACCCACACAGTCAAATAAGATTTTATAAATTTGTGTAGTTTTAGAAGAAAAATATACAGGGTGACTCGAAAAGTGAAATTAATATATACTCCAAAAACCTCATTTTTTCCTATTTTGTATTAGTAATGTAAATTGAATTTTAAGAGCGAGGAGTTGATGAAATTGTTTTGTTTGATAAATCAATAACACCTTTTATTATTTGATTTTAATAATTTACTTTTCCAATTGTATATATGGTGGCCAAAATGTTATATTAATAATAATACCATTTCATGGCACATTTCAGTGGATTTTGTATTATATCAGGATTACAGTAATTTGAGCCGTGCAATAGTTTGTACTATTGCACGGCATGAAACAAACCTGTGTGATATCATGATATAAAACAAATATTGAATGCCTATGCACGTGCAATAGTACAAAATATATCATGATTTATTTTGTACTATTGCACTCTCAGGCGTTCAATATTTGTATAATGTTTTAACAACAAAAAAACATATAATTTAAAAAGTTGGTGTTGAAAGGCAATATGTATGCACCTAAAGGTTGTTTAAGAGGTATTCGTAAATTAGATGTAAAATGAGCAGTTTCGCAGATAGGGGGCCTACTTCACCTTAGAATTTTGGGAAAGAAGTTTAAGAAAATGAAATGTAATGTCCGTAACGTTCTCTAGTATAGGGGTTTTCAGCAAAGATTTACCCCCTTCACTAATTTAAGGACATGTTTGCTTTGTTTGAAAAGCATATTTACAGAGAAAATTGTTATATGCCAGTAAACATGATCCTGGTCTGTAATTTTTCAAAGTTATTCAAAAATAAGTCTGTTTACATCTTTGACTTTGACTTACAATGACTCCATGTGTTGGTTATCAAGGTCTCTAGACGCTATATAACCTCACCATAGGTAAATGTGCGCAGCACGACTAAAAGCTATCGTGGGTCACTAGCCGTCTCTATCTGCATTGTAATATGTTTTTTCGAGGATGGATTTAACCCCTAATATCTTGGTCAAAAAAGATCGGCCCGCGATACGACCGCGCATATATGTAGATATGTTGTATAAGTATAAATTTATGTTTTTGTTTTGTGAATCAGAATTGTACTATCGTTTTTATGGTGAAATTTCTGATAAAATTATGAATCTGTGATGTCACAGTAGCACCAATTATTTAATAGAATCATACGGGTTCAGTAAGCATTCGAGGACATATCTATTTTGGTATTTTGGTTAACACCCAATGTATGTCACTTGTGCATTAGCATACATCGTTAGTGTACAAAAGTCTATGGGAACTTTCTAACACTGGTGACAATTTCGGTAGGTTTTTACTCGAAAATAAAGGATTCTGTTAGGGTCTTGAAAACCTCCTCGGACTCCTGGGACCGATTTCACTAACATTTAGCGATGGTCGCTAACCCCGTTTTGATCGCTAAACTCCAAAAACGATCAAACGGGGTTAGCGACCATCGCTAAATGTTAGTGAAATCGGCCCCTGATGTTTTTTAAATCCTAATTTACCTTTAAATTTAATTTGTTTGTGGATTGTAAGCTTACTATGTCGATATGTATGGATCATATTTGATTTTTTTTTCTAATACCCTTGAACATACGCGCCGTTGTTACAGAGCTGCATAGCCTTTCTCCAAGGCGTTGTATTACAGGGTTCGGTATATTATAATGTATATACCGCCCTCTAAAACTAGCGGCAAATCCAATGCTTCGCTTCGCTCAGCCTCACGCTTCGCTACGCTCAGCGCTCGCAGATGGCAAGCGCCTCACGGCGCTTGCTAACTATCGCGCATTTTGAGTATCGCGCATTTTGAGTCAATATTTCGAAGCGTCTTTAACAAAGACTAAGAGCTGCACTTTGTAGTGCAGCTCTGTAGCTAGGTGCTTCTACAATATCTAACCTCCACATCCATTTCCACCCACCAAACCCCACCTACCATAACATATCTGGTTATTTTACAGTATAGGTCATTAATGGCCATGTAGGTAGATCTATTAGGTCTGAATCCATATTGGTGAGGGCTGAAAATTTTGTTAAGGGTTATAAAATCAAGGAGTCGATTGTAAACGATAGAGGGTAAGATTGATATGGGTCTATAATTGTTAAAAATGTGGTTATCGTTTGATTTGAAGACGGGTGTTACTTCAGCTATTTTT